>CACRXK020016991.1:0-10947 GCA_902702795.2 Paramuricea clavata | reverse complement strand
ATCTGTTTCTCGTTTGTGCTGATTGCCGTACAAGTAATGCTTCTCACAGCCTTTTGTCTTCTTCAGTTACCACGAGAGAAATTATTGTATCTATCAGATTCGGACGTTGTACTCATATGCGCTATCTCTGATAAAGACTTCCTACTCTCGCAAATTTATAACTTCGTGTTGATCATTGTATGCACATACTATGCGTTCAAGACACGGCGGAGTCCTATGAATTTCAACGAAGCAAAGTATATCGCGTTTGCGATGTATTGCACATGCGTACTGTGGTTGGCATTTATTACAGTGTATCTCGTACAGACTGACGTCATGCTGAAGGCGTGTATACGATGCCTCAGCATATCCCTCATTGCCACTATTCTTCTCGTGTGTCTCTTCGTTCCCAAGGTGTACATTATCATATTTAAACCGTCGGAGAACAGGAAACGGCCAACACTACCAAGTCATAGTGTGTCCAGTCTTAACGGGGAGCAAACTCCGGCGAGGTCTCATGCCACATTGCCTATCGAAGTAAATAATTCGAGGTAAGATTCTTATTAATATACATAGTCGAACTTTTTACAAACACCTCTCTAATACGAACACATTTCTGACTAATACGGACATCTCCCTAATACGGACACCATCTCTGATACAGACACATCTCTAATAGGGACACCTCTATGATACAGGCACCTCTTTAATACGGACACCTCTCTAATACGGACACCTCTCTAATACGGACATCTCCCTAATACGGACACCATCTCTGATACAGACACATCTCTAATACGGACACCTCTATGATACAGGCACCTCTTTAATAGGGACACCTCTCTAATAGGGACACCTCTCTAATACGGACACCTCTCTAATACGGACACCTCTCTAATACGGACACCTCTCTAATACGGACACCTCTCTAATACGGACACCTCTCTAATACGGACACCCCGCTAATACGGACACCTCTCTAATACGGATAAATCTGATACAGATACATCTCTGATACAGGCACTTCTCTAATACGGACACCATCTCTGATACAGACACCTCTCTAATACGGACACCTATCTAATACGAACACCTCTCTAATACGGGCACCTCTCTAATGCAGACATCTCTCTAATACGGACATCTCTGATAAAGACACATCTCTGATACAGGCACTTCTCTAATACGGACACTTCTCTAATACGGACACCTCTCTAATACAGACACCTCTCTAATACGGACACCTCACTAATACGGACACCTCACTAATACGGACACCTCTCTAATACGGGCACCTCTCTAATGCAGACATCTCTCTAATACGGACATCTCTGATAAAGACACATCTCTGATACAGGCACTTCTCTAATACGGACACTTCTCTAATACGGACACCTCTCTAATACAGACACCTCTCTAATACGGACACCTCACTAATACGGACACCTCACTAATACGGACACCTCTCTAATACGGGCACCTCTCTAATGCAGACATCTCTCTAATACGGACATCTCTGATAAAGACACATCTCTGATACAGGCACTTCTCTAATACGGACACCTCTCTAATACATACACCTCTCTAATACGGACACCTCACTAATACGAACACCTCTCTAATACGGACACCTCTCTAATACAGACACCTCTCTAATACGGACACCTCTCTAATACGGACACCTCTCTAATACGGACACCTCTCTAATTCGGACACCTCTCTAATACGGACATCTCTGATACAGACACCTCCCTAATATGGACACATATCTAATACAGACACTTCTCTAACACAGGCACATCTCCATTACAGGCACCTCTCTAATACAGACACCTCTCTAATACAGACACTTCTCTAATACAGACACCTCTCTAATACAGACACTTCTCTAATACAGACACCTCTCTAATACAGGCACATATCTAATACAAACACATTTCTAATACAGACACATCTCTAATACAGACACTTCTCTTATATCATAATAATACCTCTCTAATACGAATCTGCTCCACGATAGTGGTTAGTGACACTTGCCTATATATTGCCATAATAAATGAAAAATAAATTATCTCTTCAGAGACTGGAGGTAGGACATGTTCAATGACAGAGTAAGACATGTACTATTTTTTCTGTAACCAGGGCTTTAGATTGCCCACAACACGATGGTGCGTTTCCCAGAGGATCATACAGACCAAGAAGTTCAACAGATCCTCGGAGATTTGATAACGACAGAAAAACATGGCGATATTCGTTGCCACCAGATCAATTTTCTCACTCGACTGAACCACGAAAACCGGAAAGAGAGGAAGAAATGGAGATAGAAATGAAAGCATTGATCGAAAGGTAAATAAAAGTGAAAGGTATACTTAGGAGGATCTAATGTTTCCTTGCAGCTGAGAGCTGAATAGACACAGCTTAGCCTATTGCTTCCAACGTGCGACCAATATCTGACCACGAAGCGCAGCTAAGGTGGAAGGGTTACTTTTTGAGGGAAGAGAAACGGACGATCCGGAGAAACAGTCGCAGCACAGGAGACAACCAACCACAAATCTACTTATACCTAAATTTTCAAGCACATTAAATCAGTGGAGGGTAGTTATCCATCCTAAATAATACTCTACCCCAACCTACTGTAGAGGGTAGCTGAGCGTAAAAAGCAGTGCGCTAACTAAAGATAGGTTTCTTTAAAGCCGGTTTTCCACTAGGCGGAATTTTGCGCGCGGAGCGCAATTTTTCTTTGTCTTGTGATTTCTCGGGTGGAACTAATTAGAAAAGACAAAGAAAGATTCCGCTCCGCGCGCAAAATTCCGCCTAGTGGAAAACAGGCTTTAAGGCAATACACTTTACTGTTTATTGCACTTTTGTGGATTAGTTTCTCCTTGATCTTTAACCCAATCGCAAACCTTAACCTTACTATGCACGAAACATTAGGAAACAACCACGAAATCATTGAGGCAAAAGTGCAATAAACAGTACAGTCTATTCAGCGGCTGAAGGACTTCGATCTAATAGCTTTTGTTACTAATTTCGTTGCACGTAATTTTTACCTACGTACCAATCGTTAACAATTATAATTTACTCTAGACTGGCAGTTCTGGAATCACTTCTTCACCAGCAACGCCAGACGGCTGGTTCCTTCCAAACTCGTGAGATTCAAGGTGCTTTAAAGTCCTGTCAAAGTCTTATGGCTGAAGTAAAAGGACACAGCAACTGTTCAATACCAGAATGCGTTGAGAATTGTTCTGGTGATCACTGCTCATGTACACCACAGACCTCAAATTCTACCAAGCCTGATAACAGAAGCTTACTGATGACCTATGCACAAACTCCTAAAGGTCCACATAGTTCAAAAGATCCGGAAATAGCAACAGCACAGCATAAGAAGCCGAATGGGAATGTACTTACCGTACCGAATTCTAGAGGGATATTTAAGACCTCCAAAGACAATAATGATAAGATGGGGTTACTACAATACCAAATGTCTCCACTGAAACGTAAATCAGCTTCAGAAGCGTAACATTGGAGAAGGTATACTTTCTTCTACTGGGAGCATAGAACATTAGGAAAATGCCAATGACCAGGAGTCGGAAGCTGGTCATCCTAGGTTAGCATTAAACTTCAAACAAATTCCCCAATAACTTGTTTGCAAAGTTAGAAATGGATCAATAAAGATTTTCGGACGTTTTAGATCAAAGCGACGTGCAGAAATGCGCAAACCAAAACCTATGAGGAGGTCCTTCATTGCTTCAGCAGGTCCTTCAGTGCAGCAATTCTATCATATTCTTGCCCAAAATACAATAAACTAACAAAACGTTGAACAAATTAGTGAACATTTCCAACTTCTATGTACCAACGTCTTTAAACTCGCATCGGACCAAAAGAACATGGCACTTTCTATATCGTCTCTATGAGACTCCATAAATAATAAATAAATATTAATATTTACTAATTTTAAACCAAATAATGTATTTAAAGAAGATATAAGTATGAAAAGATATATTATGTTAAAATATCAATATCAAAATTTGTGTTTACCAATTTAATATGTAATATAATGTGTTTTTGTTCCTTCGAGTTCTTTGAGTTGAATTATTGGATGAATATATTGAAAAATAATTGGTTTTCAAATGTTTCCAAAGGTTTAAGGTGATCAACCAAGGCTTTCATGATCTTTTGAAGTAACATACTTTATATAGCCACAAGCCATGGCTCAAGGTATGCCTAAAACAGGCATACTTTATAGCCACAAGCCCTGACTCGAGGTATGCCTAAAACAGGCATACTTTATAGCCACAAGCCATGGCTCAAGGTATGCCTAAAACAAGCATACTTTATAGCCACAAGCCATGGCTCAAGGTATGCCTAAGACAGGCATACTTTATAGCCACAAGCCATGGCTCAAGGTATGCCTAAAACAGGCATACTTTATAGCCACAAGCCATGGCTTGAGGTATGCCTAAAACAGGCATACTTTATAGCCACAACTCATGGCTTGAGGTATGCCTAAAACAGGCATACTTTATAGCCACAAGCCATGGCTCAAGGTATGCCTAAAACAGGCATACTTTATAGCCACAAGCCATGGCTCAAGGTATGCCTAAAACAGGCATACTTTATAGCCACAAGCCATGGCTTGAGGTATGCCTAAAACAGGCATACTTTATAGCCACAAGCCCTGACTCGAGGTATGCCTAAAACAGGCATACTTTATAGCCACGGTTATAAGGTATAGGGGTATGACGAAACCCCGTCTCTATTATTAACTGGAACATGTGTTGTTGTCCTGGGACTCAAATGGTGACGCCGACACACCCCTATAGTCTTTAAGATATTTGATCATGGTTTGAAGAGGGTGAATTATAATGGTACCCCACACCAAGCTCGTTCCTGGGAACGAGGTTGCCCTTTACACTTGCTTGGTCTTCAAATTTCCAACCTGCGAACGGGCATCCTTCATTTAGTTGTGTGTATGATTTGGTGTGTATTGAAGTAAAAGGATACAGGTAATTAGTACGTTTATAAAATTTAGAAGGACTTAAACTGTTTCGTGCGTATACTTACGTATGAAATACGCTTAATTGGAAAGCAGCCACAGTGAAGAAAGCCGGGTATCATTGAGAGTGTGGTTATATGGTTATATATGGCGTTAATGATGGACATCGCTTTATCTTTCATTGATCTTTGGCTATCATTGAAGGTTAAGGCACACCCAAAGATGACAGAATCTCTTGCTTAATTGGTTAGACAGTAATTACTGCGGTGAAAATATTTTAAAACAATTCTACTCATTTCTCATTACTGTTCATACATTATAGGAAGCGTTATTTATAAATCCTCACATGGGTGTCGTGCGTGATCACACTGTGATGGAAGAGCGTACTTTTTTTTAGTAAACGAAGAAGTAGAACTGCCGTATACATTTATGGAAGGTTTGGTTCATGGAAATTTTCTAGTGCAAAATTTTACACATTTATTAGACTCGAACATTTCCACTTGAAAGATGAGTAAAATGCCTAAAAACCCTGGTATTTACCCAATACCCATACACCTTAGCATTACATCACCTTAGCATATATACATGAACTTGTGGTTAGAGCTCAACACAGTGACTGGCCTCAATTGACCATTTGCGTAATAGACTAACTTTTGAACTAAACAAGTCTAGACCAAAATTTCATCACAGCTTGAAGGAGCATCACAAAATTAGTAATATTCCAAAGTTTCGTTGCAAAATGTTGTAAAATGCGGAAAATATAGCCTTGTGAAATTTGCAATTTTCAGTCATTTTAGATTACAAACGGAAAATTGACAGCCTCAAAGGGTTTGGGGCTGTCAATTTCCGGTTTGTAATCTAAAATGACTGGAAATTGCAAATTTCGCAAGGCTATATTTTCCGCATTTTACAACATCTTGTAACGAAACTTTGGAATATTACTAATTTTGTGATGCTCTTTCAAGCTGTAATGAAATTTTTGCTGAGATCAAAATTTAGTCTATTACGCAAATGGTCAATTGAATTCAATTTATTAAGTCAAATTAATTTACAAAATCAATAAAATGTTGCTGTCCACAAATAGCAAAAGCTAATCGTGGTGGACAGCAACTACACACATTTGGAATTAAAGAAGATTTCAAAATTCATTAGTAAATACAAGCTCTATTCATCACCAAAAGGCATATATATGATAGAAATACATTCACCATATATACAAACATAATGTCTAACGAATGATCAGACTTAAATTCAAGATCATAAAGTAATTTCTTTTTGTATTGTTAGAATATCAATATAGTCGTCTTTCTTTTCTAATATTTGAAGTAACTTTCTATGTAAAACTTTTTTAAAGTGATTCTTTGATTTTTCACGTAGTTCTGTAGGAATGCTATTCCAAATTCTACCTCCCATTCTTAAGAATGATTTGCTTTGCACATCTAAACCTGAATATTCAACGTGGAAGTTCTTCCTAGTGGAAGATCTGGTGTTGTGTTCGTGTACCTGACTTAATGGGGTAAACAAAGCAGAAATATTTGGGGGTACTACTGAACTTGATACGCCATGCATTAGTATTGATACTGATTTGCAATAGAGCAAATTTATTGGCAGAACATTAGCTGACAGAAAATAAGGAATAGCATGAGACAGATAGTGTGCAGAATATATTAAACGAAGAGCACGTTTTTGGAGTTTAAGGATTTTATCAATGTAACATTTGGCAGCACATCCCCATACAACAATAGCATAAGTTAGGTAAGGCAGCATACAGGACTTATAGATACTTATTAGTGTACTAACTGGTACAAAATGACACAGCCTAGCAATTATGCCAATTCGTTTGCTAAGATTAGAGGCGATGTACCCAATATGAAATTTCCATGAAAGATTTGAGTCCATGAGAACACCAAGGTATTTAATGTAATTTTTAGTTGCTAGTGAGACGAAAGTATTGGACTGTGCATCATACATCTTCAAATCTACCGCATAATCCAGCCGTTTTTGGTAAGAATGAAAAATAATGAAATTAGATTTTTTTATGTTTAGGGATAATTTATTGGCTGTTAACCAGTTATAGATATTAAGAAGTTCAGTATTGACAATATTTTCTAGTGTTTTTAAATTCTTGTCAGCGTATAATAAATTGGTGTCATCTGCAAATAAGGAAAACGTCAGCTTATCAGAGGAGTTATAAATATCATTTATATAAATTAAAAATAGTAGCGGTCCCAGGACAGATCCCTGAGGAACGCCAGAAAGAGTTTCTTCTTTTTCAGATATATCTACACCCATTTGAATAGTTTGGATACGACCTAACAGGTAAGAGGAAAACCAATCGTTTATGATGCCTCTTATTCCATAATGATGCAATTTTTCTAAAAGTATTGAATAGTTTACAGTGTCAAATGCCTTTTGCAAATCAATAAAAATACCACAAGTGAACAATTTACGAGACATGTTAGATTGGATTTGATTTACTATATCTAAATATTTTCAAGGATGAGTATAAACAGCTACGTCAACAGTTGTTGACTTCAAGAAAGATCTGGATAAATTATGTTGCTATTTTTCAAATGTTTTCAACCAATGTCCGGAAATGGATCCCAGTGAATTTGAAAAAAATTGCAACCAGGTCGGTGCAGATGAGCTGTTTAAAGTTTTATTTGATGCAATGAGCTCTTATAGAATTTCAGATGAAAGAAAACATCTTATAAAATAACATGTATATAACACGTGTTCTGATTGGTCGAAAGCCGTGTTTGGATCAGGCCATCCAAACACGGAAGATATTGTGTTGTTGTTATTTTATAAAACAATTACTTTATGGTTTCCGTGTTTGGATGGCCTGATCCAAACACTTGGGAATGTTGCTCGAGTTAAGAAAAGCGGGCAAAATCACTTGCCTTCGGCTCGTGTTTTGCTCGCTTTTCTTAACTCTCGCAACATTCCCAAGTGTTTGGATCAGGCCATCCAAACACGGAAACCATAAAGTAATTGTATATTACCAAACTTCGCACCATGGTGGTGACATACACTATTATGTACTCACATTCTCAAAGAGCTAACTGGTTCCAGATAACACTTTCCAGAACACTCCAGCAATTTGGTATAAGGGACCAAGGTTTGGCGTCCTTAAGGAATCTTGGAGTAGCAGCACATCCCCGTACAGTCAAGGCTGCAACACAATCGTCTGCTGCTTTTCATTTAGATAATGTTACCAGTTTCTTTCAGGAAGTGGTGGAAAATGAACATTTTCTTGTGTTCTGCATAGATGACTACCATAACATTCACACAGAACATCATCCTGAAGCAAAAACACAAACACAAGCAGTTCATATGAGCATGTTGTTAGTAAAAGTGTTCCCAAATGTTAAAACCATCTTGAAGGAAGGTCTTCACACACCTTTGTTACCCCCCACTCCAGTTCAGCCTGAACAGTTGTATCGACAAATTCACAGATTGTTAGCAATATGGCTGGTCTATCACAGAGCTATGCCACAAATATGCCAGATTGGGTGCTAGCCAAGTACTTTGACCCTGAAACCGAATGACACCAACTCCTGTTACACGACTACCAGCAAACAGAAATACAATACCAATACCAAAGCAGCTAAATATCCCGTAAACCGTAGTATAAGCTAAATATGAATCATAAAATATTGTACCTTTAATTTTCATTGAAACAGTAAATGTGACAAGATCGAATTATGTATGTCCCGAATTAGTCTATTGTGGTGCATTTTTTCGAGACTGTGGACACTCCTTCCACCTTGAATGTAACCTCCCAGATATCAGTGTATGTCCCATTTGTAAATAACTTCGTGAGTCAAAAGCGGTGAGCTTGGGCAAAACGGCAAACAGCACTGTCATAAATTTCACCATGGCATCTTCTGCTCAAACGGATAATGATGAAGAGGACATGAGTAATGATGATGGCAAAATGAGCAAGGACAAAGACATTGATCATGAGTTCAATCATGAAGTCAATGAACAATCCACTAACGACGAACGCACAATTAGAAGCCTTATCTCAAGAATTACTTCTTGGCAACATGTTCAGCCACCCAACCATTAAATTGCGACATTGTGAGTCATATGTTATTGTTTTTAATGTTCTGCATTAACAAATATGGCCATTATAACCCATATATAAATTACCATTCGCCATCTGATTGGAAATTCGAAAATGCTTCTTTCCCAAGTGGCCGAATCTTCAGAACCAGAGTCAGAACTATAAAACTATTTCCACTTTGATGCATGCTCTCTCACTTCCTTCGGTGTCCACACGACATGACACGTTATGTCTATTTTTAGTCACTAAGATTTTTACATGCACACAAACGTCTCCTTGTGTGCACCGTTGTTCAAATGCACATAATTTTAAAACTATGCCATTAAACACAAATCCCACCGGCAAATTTTTCAAAAATTTTATATATTACTTGATTCAGTTACATTCAATGAAAACGAACAAAAATCCTGACCCCCCAGGCTTTATTTAAGACCCTATTTTTTGAATTGAAATTTATGTTTTAACTGGAAGTAAACAACAGTTACACATTATGATTGGCTTGGCGCCAAAACGTAAACAAATGCGCTGATTGGTCGAAAACGAAATTCATCCTTGTTGGCGGCAACGGTAAGTATGGGAATGATGCATATATTTGAGACTTGATTTTAAAACTTGTTTTATTTTCTTGATTTTAAAACTTGTTTGATTTTCAAACTTGGAGAAATGGAGCCAACAAGTTTGAAAATCTGACAAGTTTAAAAATCAATTTTATCGTGTTTGAAGCTTTTATGTTTATATGAAAAATTTTTTTATCAAAATAGCATCTTTAGTTATATTTTTACTGAATGAAACGAGGCCATTAAGTCATGAAATAACAGCTCGTCTTGATACCAATAATATACTGAACAAAGCGAAGCCGTTAAGTGATAGAATAACAGCTTCACTTTGATGCTGCTAATATGCTGAAAGAAACGAGGCTGTTAAGTCATGGAATAATGGCTTCGCTTTGACGCTGCTAATATGCTGAAAGAAACGAGGCTGTTAAGTCATGAAATAACGGCTTCGTTTGGGTCCTGCTAATATACTGAACGAAATGAGGCGGATATGTCATGGAATAACAGCTTCGTTTGGGTACTGCTAATATACTGAACGAAACAAGGCCATTAAGTCATGGTACAACGGCTTTGTTTTGGTCTGTATATAATAATACTATTATTAATGGTATATTTTTTTATTGACGTTTGAAACAGCCTCAAAATGACTGATATCGATGTCATCTCTCTATTTACATCCACACCCACTGAATTGGTCATTGAGATAGCAAAAGATCGATTAAATAATGATTCAACACTGAATAGCCAAACAGTTTTAAGCCCGATATATGTGATATGTTGGCATTTTGTTTAAACTCCACACAATTTCAATTTAGAGGGAAATACTACAAACAGTCTTACACTCCAGTAGTCTGAAAGATGGATATAACATTAATAAAAAAAATGCTGTGCTGAGTGGTTATATTACTACCTTAAAAAATAAGCAGAAACTCAACGTTTCGAGCGAAGGTCCTTTGTTAAGGGTTAGTAGCAGGTTTAAATAAATGATTACAAAGCCCAGTCGAATTGTAATCAAGACCCAACGTTTCGACACTCCAGTCTAGTGTCTTCATCAGGGGTGATCTAAAACTGCGATCGTGGCTTCTTAAATACCCAAGGGATGACGTCACCTGCCAAGAAGATGCATATATTCCTCTGGCAAATAGGCACCGTCATCCCTATTCAAAGCATGATGACTCATATTTATATGCCACGCTTCTAGGCAAATGGTAATTACTTTAGAGTTTTCCCACGCAATCTCGTGTTTGGTGTAACATACATGTTCGGCTAAAGCTGATTTTCCCTTGTCTAAAGTTGAAACAGCCTTTTGATGTTCTTTTAGCCGTGTACCAAACTGGCGTTTAGAG
>CACRXK020016990.1:370-10948 GCA_902702795.2 Paramuricea clavata | reverse complement strand
CAAACGTTTAAATGCAGACCTGAATTTCTTCATCCCAATAAAATATATATAGGGATTGAGACAAGAATTTAAGAACGTAAAGGACATCAACCAGCGCCATGTTATACGTTTTGATGTCTTACTTATAGTATCATCAAAATGTGTTATAATTCTATACACAGAATATGGCATGAACGTCGCGTAGAATAGACATACAATGCAAAACGTCGTGTTTGCACTTTTCCAAAAGTACAGGATACTCGAAGCACACTTTGTGGATTTGTTTGATTCAGGGTTGATGTAAGATGATTGTTTTGAAATGCTTTTAACTTGCGTTCTTGCAATCTTCAGAATTACAGTGTAAATTGCCGACATTACAATCATCTGGAAGATCGATACGCAGGATAGAAAGAATTCGTACTGTTTATGAATATCCAATGAAAATTTTTTATAACTAAGGCAGTGTCCAATACTGAGGGCCAATGCTGTACACCAAGCTAGTGTTACTCCAAACCAAACTACTTTACCAGTAACCAAAACATGATATCTCAATGCGCGAGTAATGGCTATAAATCTATCAATACCAATCAGAAGAATCGCGTTCCCCGTGTTGAAGACGCAGAAGACAAATAAGGAAGTGTAGTACTGGTAGTCGTCAGTTGTTTTTCGTATATGTAGAAGATACGTCCTCCAAGGTAAATATGTTGTCAAGGCAACGAAATCAGCCACAGCCAAATTTAAGGTCAGTTTATCGGAGACACTGTTGTGTTCATGTCTTTTCGTCAAGAAGAATATGATTTCAAATATATTCGCGATGGATCCGAAGACGATTTGAAGAGAATTGAAGATTACAAGAAATATAGCTACGTTTGAGTCCATAGAGACCTTTGAATTTGCCATTGTATTATTAGGAAGCATCTCAGAAAGTTGAAGGTCGAAAGACATCTCTCAATCAATAATCCATATACGGAAATCATCCGGCACACTATGCTACTTAGCGCAAACTGATAGCACTAATAAGCCACACGTTGAAATGCTTGTTGTTGCTATATCATCTGATATATACGCACCCAATAAAAATATAGGAAGTGTTTTTTTAATCAAGCTAGCAATTATCTACATATGTTATCGTGAAATCTCCTTATGTTTTATCTTGCGGTACAAGCATGTGGAGAGGTCATATGTGTGTGTATTGCAACCGTGGATTGCCGAAGGAACAATATGCGTTTATTCAGTGTCAAATTAACATAGATCATCTGAGTAAATACATCCATAAATTTCGCAGAATATTTCAATTTTCAAAGTAAGAAGACCAACTATAGTATGTCGTAATAGTTACAATATAATACGTATATAATATTCAATACATACAATCTTTTTACAAACAGTGAAACAGAGTAGATGAAACAGTGTACTGATTCTTCGTTCGAACAGTAAAGACCCCCGATAGGTCCATATTCGCTAGCGGATTTGGACTGGGGGGTCCATTTTGAGGGTGGTCCAAATCTGCTGGGACACCTGAATATTGAGAGCCAGCACGTGTTGTAATTCGGTTATGAGGAGAAACTAGGAAACGAAAAGCAAAATGATGACATTTAACACACAGTACTAAGTAGTGAAGTTTTGAGCCAATTCAACTTTTGTGACGTTATATATAGTTTCCCATCTAGTTTTCCATATTATATCTATTCAATAATCAAGACAATGATCGAACTCAGTGGAATGCACTTTAGATCAAACCCGTGATTGGTGCCTATTAGTCTTTGAACTGCGGTATGTGGACATGTATAAATATTTATTCCAATATATATTAAGCCTATACTCATCTCGCTTTCAAACAATTCATAAAAATAAACAGTTTCCACGTTTCGAGCCATGGCCCTTTTGTCCAGAGTTACCTGCGCGGCGCGCGAAAATTACATGAGTTTTGATAAAATCGATCGCGTGACAAAAAAAACAATTAGATGGATTTACTCAAAACAATGTATAAACAAAAAATGTAAATCACATTGCATAATATATTAATACAAATTCAGTAGAAAAGTAGAAAACCACAACAAATACAACAAAATATATAAAACAAGTATGGAATAGGTCTGCTTTTGACAAGAAAAATTTCATTAATTAATTAATGCAATAGGGGTGGACAGTACCAAGTTTGGAAACGAGGCGTATTTTGTGTCTTACGGCTATCTTTGATTCCAGACAGGGCCCATACGTGAAACACTGTGATTGCCAGTGTTAAAATGTAGTAGTTGCTGCCGACCGAAGGGAGGCAGCACACTATTCTTGACGCTTTACTATGTCCATGCATTCGTGCCAGTCCCTTTGCCTGAGCTATATAAAGCCAGCAAGAATCTCGATTTGCAACTCAATTCGGATGAATGTCTGGATGTTAGTTGTATTGCGCAATCTATGTAAACGTCAAGTGCGCATGTCAAAAGCTCAAGATTACGAGCTGTTATGGATTGCATGGCCATGATGGATTTTATACAATGGGATTTATACGGCTTTCAAAGATAAAATTCAGTCAGGTAAATGGCTTTCTTCCTTTCTGCTAACCATTAAAATGTACATCAAAGCGTTGATCTGTTTACTGTTCAATCTAGAAGCAAGTAATTTGCTTTCATGAGTTTATAAAGCTCTGAATAAACGCTTATAAATTGTCTTTAATGACCCAGATGTTGATTTTGTCTGTAGAGTCAGGGCTGCCAACCCTGGAAGTTTTCAAATCTGGAGAATTGATATTCCATTGAAATCGATGACGTCACGTCGGAAATGACGTCATTATCGAAAAACCAACTATGCAGTTGTAAATACCTGCTGGTATATAGATATATACACTGGTTTATTGTCAAACTTCATTATCAACACAAATAATTGTTGATTTTAAGTTTCACATATGTACTATTTTAGTACTAGAAGTTGCTATCGCAAGGAAAGTGCTGCCTCACCCCCAAGGGATCAAAGACAGCATGCGAAATTTGCTGGATAAGGGGCTGTTTGTTTTATATATGATCCCGCTTTGCTATGACGAGATGTGAGGTTATTTTGATGTATTGAAACAAGTCACAGTGCAAAATTCATTATTTTCTTGAGATAGATTAATTAGTTAACTACAAACGAAACATAATAACAATCTTCTGCAACTAAAAGATCTTCTCTACAATATTTGAATTCTCTTAACCAGCATTTTAACTTTTGTTTAGCCTACTGACTTATTTCAACACATCAAAATAATGACATCCCACCTTCCATCATGTAAACAGCCCCTAAGACACCTGTTCAGTATGTAGGAAAAGTGCAATTTGAATATCAAACACCTTGCAAATTCGAACTAAATTGCAAGCAAAATCCCCAATCTCAGCCAAAATATTACATAAATCCGCAATCCGCTGTATTAATAAGATTGGTGGAATCCGACAATCCGAAAACCTATTCACCCCCCCCCCTTATAACTTCTTGCTTTTGTATGTACATTTATAACACTGTCAGTGGTGAAGCTAGTCATTGCAACAGATCATGCTATGCAAGTTTTTAATAATTTGCATTAGTCAAATAGATGCAGGTTTATTGGCGTGGTATGACCAGTTGCCATGGCAAGCTTGCCACTGAATATCAGACAAAATCATATTATATATAAATGATAATACTTGAATGAATCATTGGACATGTAGAATTTAATTATAACAGTTTCATATATTTAACAATTATTGGATGGGGCTGAGCAGGATATCCAGCAGGAATTCGGCAGATAACATTGACCAAGGTCTGGATAATTCTGGTATCCTGCGCAAGCCGAATTCAATAATTGTTTTATTATTCATTTTGTGACAGAAAGAAAACAAAACAAGCAACAATTGAAAACAAATAAAATAATATTCATTGAATTGATTAACTTTTCGTAAATTCAACTGAAATTTCCTGCCAATTTGTATTTTCACATAACATACCGCTGAAATATCTCGGGCGCCGTCCAATAACCTCTGCAGATTATTGTTTCCGCTGGAAATAGCACAGGCACCTACAAATACCCAAAATTGAAGTACGATGTTCTATTAAGCTATGTTCAAGTTCAATCAGATTTTTTACAAACTGACCATCGACGAGCTGCACTTGTTTATATGAAGACTTGTATGCACCTAAAAATTTAATAATTTAAATACAGTTAATTCATTCGCTTCAAGTTTCAACGCGTATCGACCAGAACACATTGTTATTTGTGATCAAACTTTCATCTTACCTTGAAAAATAATTCGAAACTTGTCTAGCATATATTAGATGACACAAACACTGCTCTGTTCGTCAATACATTGTTGATGTGAACACAAAAAATATGTAGATCCTTCCTGAACCACAAGGCAACGGTCATCGCGTGTACTTGTGTTTACAGAGAAAAGCTTTTCTTGCGTACTTTCATAAATCAGTACTGCTGCTGGCCGATTCAGACGCGACCTCTTCGCTTTCACTTCTCGCGTCCCACCGATGTCGCCACCACATTTTAATACTACAGTTCACGGACTTCCATCTAGTGGAATACTCTTGGCCGCAATTTGAGCACGAACCAGTCCCTCGTTTGGTCCATGACATTCTTGAAAAAGTCGTCGAACCCGTCTATTATAATAACTGAGCTATTTTACATTTTTACCCTCAAAGCATGATATTTTTAGCAAGCACAACTGAAGAACAACAACAATTTATCAGAGGCAATTTATCACTCACTAAATAGTGCACGTGATACAGCGTTAGCCAATCACATAGCCATTTATACCCTTCTCGACCTTCTCACTCAAAGCAACCAATCATAGAACTCGTTCCGAAAGCTGCCTATTATCTGTGGCACATCCCCATTCGCCACACAAATAAATAAACTAGAAGTACATATTGACTCCTTGTATAAACATAAAGACAATCAATGGGCTTATTAGAACTGCAAGTTCATGAAATCGTATACATATAACATATTGGTTTCAATACTTGTATATCGAACACTAAACAGCAAATCTAAATATAAATGCCTCCTTGGCTCATCGCCATACAAATAGATAAACTAAAAGTACGTCTTGACTCCTTGCATAAATATATTAAAAGACAATCAGTGGGCTTATTAGAACTGCAAATTCATGAAATCATATTGGTTTCAATGCCTCTATATCCAACACTAAACAGCAAATCTAAATATCAATGCCTTCATGTATATCGCTAGAATTCAGAAAGAAATAAAGCTATCCTTAATACCGGAAATATTCAAAATATTGTCGATTGTTTGCATCGTGAAAATCCAACATACTGCATGTATTAAATAACAAGGTATTAAACTGAAATCCTGAGAAGAATCATGCGAGCGCAATACAAAATAAATAAAATCGAATCAAATCGCATAAAAACAAAGAGTCGTCGAATATAAAGACGATCACTGGGCTATTTAATAGAACTGCAAATTATGAAATCATGTTGGTTTCAAATATACCTCTATATCGAACAGTTAAAAACAGCAAATCTAAATATAATATATAAATGCGTTCATCTACCCTTACCTGAATTATTGAAAATATTGTCGATCCTTTGCATCGCTATTAAAATCAACATACTGCATGTAAATAAGCTCGTACTAAACTGTAATCCTGAGAAGAATCATGCGAGCGCATACAAATCAAAATCGAATAAAAACAAAGAGTCGTCGAATGCTCGATTTGACGACAATTTCCGAAAAATCTTGACATCCGACGGACTGACATGGATTGAGTATGTTTCCCCAATATAACTCGTCCGGGGATTGGGCACGAAAAAGCAAGAAACGTCAAGAATAGGGAGCTGCCTCGCTACGCTCGGCAGCAAAATTATCGACATCTTTAATGGCGTCAATACGGGTAAAAAAATCCCTGTAAGATGAAGTGTTTACGGAAAATGGCGCCATTCAACCGCTGATTAAAAGCAACGCGGGCAGCAACAAAAGAATTTTATTTTTCCGGCAAAACGAAGTTTTAATGTTCAACGCAAATAATTTTTATTGTTAAAACCTTTCACAACGAAGAATCAAATGGCTAGTGCATAAATCGACGTTGGTGATTATCCTAATCCGGGAGAATTAAGATAAAATCTGGAGACTGGGAGAGTTACAATATTGTACACAGTTAAAATTCTCACTCGTGCAGTTTGTCAACAAGGTATACCGGTATTCGCAACAGGCATGTACCACTGAATCGTTGATCTCCATGGTTGATCTCATAGTGGTCTGTACGAGCACGCTTGTCAACACGTGGAAGAAGCTCAAATAGTAGAGGGTTACATCTCAATCTTTTGCCATAACGACAGCAACAGGATGCCTACTTTCAACCATCTTTGTCATTATATTTTAATAAACCCATTCTCTGTTTTGTAGGTGTTTCCGGGATGCAGTTTGCGAATGTCACATATGTTTGTTACATGTATGACAACTGCCAGATGAGGCCACTTGGAAAGATAATTTAACCACAATATAGGGAGAATCAAATACTAATACACAAACTGTATATACTTATGTATTGCACCATGCAATGAATAAGTTGTTTATAGATTGAAAAACTGCGTATCATCCACATCAACAGTGACATGTGAATGGAATTATTTAGACCAGTGAAATTATGCATTACTAGAGAAAATTCTGTATTTTGGAATGACATTTTGTGTTTGCCAAATGTGTAATCTGTATGCTGGCTCCAAATTTATTTGTAATAAGTAGGAATCAATTACGTGACAAAGCTAGCTGCCAAGTCTCATGGTTTACCAATGAGTCTCCAGATTTTGGGGCTGAACTCCATGTCCCAGAGGTGGACTTACAAATCTCATGATATTTCTGGAAAATTGTTCATGTTGATCAAATTCTGTATCTTTAAACGCAAGGAATAGGATTGACAACACTGCACATTTTCTAGTTTTTCTACTTCTCCTAAATTTGATGAAAAAATGTTTCGGTAGCCGAAGTAGAGGCCAATAAACAAATATATGTTCCAAAAGTGTAACATTACTTTTTAACACCTTCTAGCGCAGGAAGGCTAGCATAGTAATGGCCATAAAAAAACACATAATGGGGCCATGCCAATAAAATGCATGATCATGCTCAGCCTGTTCTGTTTATACTGGCTCTGCCTGCTAATAACCTCCAGGTTTTTAATCATCTGAACTTGGCAGCTCTGAAATATCAACAGTACTGAAAATAAACATTTTATACATGTTCATAATAATTTGAACCCATAATTTATCAGAACCACATACTCTTTATAGCTCTTTATAGCTCTATATGAAAAAGTATAACATACTTTTGTACAATGTACATTCACTGTCATATAAAGGGAAATTAAATAACATGCTTGAAATGCATGATAATGGCTAGTATTCATTCCATTCCTTAAAAGCGTTCATTAGTCTCCTTCGCAGTCTGTTCTCGGGTGTGATGTTTACATTAATTAAGCGTTCATCGGCAGCAGTTTCCTTGCGATAGTAACTTCTTGTAGGGTAGTAGTGGTAGAACTTTATTTATCCACGCTGACCCCGTCAACCGTAGCTTTCCACAGGGGGCGTTTCTGGCAAGAGGCTGCAATCAACGCCAATGACTGCACGCCGATGCTCAGCAAATGAGCAAAGCGTGTCCTCAAAGATCTTCCAATTTCTTCAATATAAAGCATGCCACATCTAGCCCATGAGATGCAGTTCATGACATGAGAGGAGGTGCATGTGAAATGGTGCTTGACGCGGTACGTATTGAGATTTTGGTTCCGAAATGATGGTGGCAGAATAAAATCACAGATTTTGCATTTGACAATCTGGCACGAAAACGTGCCATTCTGTGACGACGAATCCTGTGATAGGGAGCTAGGAGCTAGGGTTTCACAGATATATTTGCGAAAAGAGATTAAGAGGTTATTGGAGACCATGGAAGCTTCATGTTTCGGGGTTCTGTTTCAAAATATGAAAATTCTTCCTAAAGACATCTCTATCTTTGAAATTGAAAGGACGATAACTTACTTGTGACATTCGAAACAGGGTCTGTAAGGGCCTCAGATCGTAGAATTTGGTATATAGACCTTCGAAATAGCAGTGGCTAAAAAAGAAGTGGGATAGCAACGTTGGACAAAATAGTGTCTCATTTCCAGACTATTGGCTTGAAAGACAAGTCCTCCTCTTATTACAGACTAGGGCTGCTGTTTCAGAATGTAGCGAACTCGATGAAGTTCAATTCGCTACGAAAAGTTTCTTCCTATCCACATTTTTTGTAACTTACATATGCATGTTATATATTCTGATGCTATGAGTGGCAAGGAAAGTGATTAATTTAAATTCTAATTAACATGCTAGAAGCGTATTAATGTATTAAAGCTTAACTAAACAACATACACTCGCAGCGAGATTTGGCGCGGTGTCATGTGCTACGACGCCACTTTGTACACATACAATAACAACACTTTATTAAATATTCTACCTAATTATATATACATAGAAGACTGAGTAGGAGTCTGGAAACCAATCCAGTAACATCTCCCTTGTTTTTGAAAAGAAGCTAAGTTTCTAAGATAATTATTAAAGTTCTGCATGCTAAAGGTCTCCGTCACATCGACTTAGGAATGACGATTCTTTCTCTCTTAAAGATAATATACCATTCTGAACCGTCATTTCCTCTGATCACTATGGGCACTTCTTGTCGTGTCTCAGGCCAGCCAGAGAGAATATTGGTCTTTAATACTTGTAGGACCATATCTTGCGCTGTATGCTGCTGTATTTGTTTAAGTCTATCTGCTGTTACGTTCAGGAATGGCGTATGATTCACACTTTCCACTTCTTTCTCCACTTTGGTCTGTTGGCTGATGTGGAAAATCTGCTCTGTTTTCATCTTGCTGCTGCCGCTACCAGTTTCGGATGATGAGACTCGTGAGAGTGTATCGGCCAGATACATTTCCTTTCCTCTCTTGTAACTTACATCTAAGCTGTATTTCTGCAGCTTCAGCAACATTCTCTAAAGACGTCGAGGGGCGGTTAGTAAGGACTTCTTGAAAATTACCTCGAGTGGCTTATGATCTGATTCGACAACTACTCTTTCTCTTCCATAGATATACAAATCGAAACGTTCACAGGCAAAAAAAATGGCAAGACATTCTTTTTCGATCTGTGCATATCTGCGTTCCGTTGTTGTCAGCGACCTTGAGGCATAGGCCACAGGTTGCCCTTTCTGCAAAAGCGTTGCTCCCAAACCGACTTCACTCGCATCACACTGTATCTTTACAGGCTCGTTTACATCGTACCTCAGGACTGGATGGTTGGTTACTAATTGCTTGATCATCTCGACAGCTCTTTCATGCTGTGTTTGCCACAACCAAATAGCACCTTTATCTATAAGGCGTCGTAAAGGCTCGCTTAGTTCTGATAAGTGCGGTAAAAACTTTGCCAAATAATTGACAAAACCCAGTAGTCGCTGAACGGCTTGCACTCCATCTGGTGTAGGCATCTCGATGTATTTTCTTCAGGTAAGAAGTACTTTTAAAAACTTTTCAAATGGCCAAAAAATTTGTGTGTATGAAATTTCGTTTTGTTTCAAGCTCGGGCTTTTGTGTTTTTATCTCGGTTTTTATTGCCAGTTACATTAGTTTTAAATACTTTGTGTCCTTCTATATACCATTTAAAGCCTTACACTTACAATAAGCATTGTAAGCATTTAGTATAAAGCTGTGGATTTATTTTATATAATATTGATAAATAAATTTCCTGCGACTATCTTAACTTTATATTATTAAACTGCTCAGTAGTCTTTCAGTCTTTGCCAGATTTTGTATTAAACAACAGTTGCCTACTGTGCAGTTATTCATGTATATGTGGGGTGTAGGAGGTGTGCACAACCAATTTTTATCCCCGAGCCGACGGCGCGAAGCGCCGTGCGAGGGTACTAATTCCCCCCGGCTATTTACACCCGGGGAAACGAAAGCATTAGCGGAGTCTAAAGTTCATCAAATATCGCGGGCGTGGGTCACCAACGGTGTTGGGTGGGTGGTCATCCTCACTGATCTCAAAAATATGGCGGACTGTCATGAATAGTGGACACTGATTGGTCCAATTTAAAGTTTGCATTATAACGACTGCATGACGACAGCGAAATAGCAAACATTTCTTGAGTTGATTTGATGATTGATAAATTTCTTGCAAATATATTTCATTTTTGCTCGCATTTTTGCAAGATTTTGTAAATTTCAAAAGCTCTCTGAGAAAGGAACTGTTAAAGAATCGGCTAAAAGAAGGGAGCCGACGTTAACGAAGGTAAGTTTGTTTTAAATATTGATTTTATAATGGATTTAAAACCCGACGACCTTTGCGTATATGAAACAACTAAACAAGACAGCATATAATTTCAGTGTATCTTTAATATTGATTCCCTTTTTTATGATATTGAAATTTTTAAATAAATAAGAAAGCAAACTTATTTGCAAGCGAGAATTTTAAATCATTTTATTGCAAACTCAAAGTTTATTGATAAAGCCATTTTAAAAGGCAGTTTTATAGTTTTATATTAAAGAACACTAATGACTTTAAAACTCTTTGCGAAGCGTTTGTGGTTGAATTTTACCTTAAATCGAG
>CACRXK020016989.1:0-10948 GCA_902702795.2 Paramuricea clavata | reverse complement strand
TTTTAGCAGTTTCAGATAACTCACCATTGACGCAACATCTTTGACTGCGGTTGCTTAGGTATGATTCGAAGAATTTGATACCATTTTCATCAACGCCACAAATTCGTAACTTCCGTAAAAGAATGGTGTGATCAATAGTATCAAATGCTTTTTTAAGATCGATAAAAAATACTCCGTTAAGAAGGCCTTTATCTATATTTATTGACCGATTATCCGTGGCTTCTATTGGGGCAGTTAGTGTACTGTGCAATGATCGAAATCCAGATTGAGACGCAGATATTAGATTGTTGTTGTTCAGATACTCATACAACTGCTCAAAAGTAAACTTTTCAAAAATCTTTGCTACTACAGAAATAAAAGATATTGGTCGATAGTTGTTCATGTCGTCTTTTTTACCCTTTCTTAAAAATTCGAGTAACTCTCGCTAGCTTCCAGTCTGTAGGAAAGATGCTTGTACTTATAGTCTTATTAAATATTTGAGTTAACGATGGGGCAACTATTTCAGCTGAAATTCTTAAAAGTTTGCAAGGTATTTTGTCAAGACCAGCTGCTTTCCTTTCGTTAATTGCTTTTATTTTTTTGTAAACAGCATATACAGTGAGGGATTTCATTGAAAATGTGGTTTCAGCAGGCACAACATATACGTCAGGTTCTACGGTAGAGGGTGGTATATCGGATGCTAAATTTTCACCCACACTAGCAAAGTGAGAATTAAATGTCTTCGCTATTTGCTTGGGTGTATATATGGTTTCTTCACCCACTTTGATATTGGATATAGTTTTGTAGCTAGAGGCATTACGAGAGTTTAATTCGTTAATAAGTTTCCAGGTTCATTTTGGATTTTTCTTGTTAGCCTCAAGGTTAACGTTAAAATATTGCACTTTTAATTTCATTATTCGTGCTATTTCGTGAATGCTTATATTGTTGCCAAATTAATGGATCACCGGTCTGCTTAGCTTTCTTTTTCAGAAAATCTCTCTTACGCATTTTTTGCTTTAATTGGCTGGAGATCCAGGGAGATTTCTTTTTCCCAACTCTTTTTGATCCTGATTGGTGCATGCTTGTCAATACAATTAATTAACATGTTCTTCCACTTCACCCACATTCCATCAGGATCATTGCTTAGGTTTATGTCTGCCCATGCTTGTTGTTCTAATCTCTTAAATAATTTTCTGTGTTAAAATTTTTCATGCTTCTTATATGAACTAGTCGCGAGCATTGTGTGTTTGTAGTGTGCTTTGTGTATCATATAGACTAAAACATGGTCACTTATAGAAAGTTCTATTATCCCTGAATTGACGATCTTTGATGGAGCGTTTGTAACACAAAGATTAATAAGGGTAGAAGAATATGGTGTAGTTCTGGTAGGATCTACAATAAGTTGTTTTAAGCCAAAAATTTCGAATATATCATTCAATTTATTTCCATTGACTGATGTTACACCCGGCATAAGATCCACGTTTATGTCGCCTAGGAGGAAATAGTCATGATTTGTCGCATCAACTTTCTCTACTATTTTCTCAAAATGATCAAAATGGCACACTGGTGAGTCTGGGGGCCTATACCAGGTACTAATTAATAGTGATCTAGTTCGAGGTTTAGTAATTTCTACAGTTAGATACTCTAATTCATCAGAGCTTAAATCTTTAAATATTGTGTAGTTAAGATAGCATCTTATATAGATACAAACACCGCCCCAAGTCGTCCATTTATTTTTATATCCTTTCTTACTATTTTATAACCAGGTATATAAACCTCATTATCCTTAATTGAAGAATCAAGTTTTGTTTCATTGATTGAAATAATATCAATATCAGATTCATTCATAAAAACTCGAAATTCATCAATATGCGCTAAAAGACTATTAATATTTAGAGAGGCCATCACTAAACCATTAGCAAACGATTTATAATTAATATCAAAACACTTACGGCTTATATCTGGCAGCACAGGTTTAGACTTCCGCCCGGCATTTTCTTTATCGTTAAAATGAGTCATTCCTGAGTAGTTTAATTTGTTGGATGGCAATTCAAGCGAGAAATTATCTTCAACAGTTCCTCCAGCTGGTTTATGGTTCCCGTTTGAAAATCCCGTCTGGGGCGGTTACGCAGTTGGCTTGATGGTTTTCCTCCTTTAACGAAGTTGATGAAATGGGTTGCTAATATTGCTGTACCCTTTGAATTCAAGTACAGCTTACTGGAGTTTAGAGAGGTTTCGTCCAAAGTTGAGTTGTCAATAAATTTAACACTATGCTTTAGTGAGATGGCCTTGATCTTCTCGTTGACCTCATTGACCCTTGATGTCGAGTTGATGTCTTGTCTTGTTGTAATACCAGATATACCAAATTTTGAATTAGGAAATTTCTCCTTTACTCCAACAATAAGTTCTTCAATGTCGTTTATACATTCGTCCACGGATTACGAAGGAATATTGTTTGTTCCCGCATGAACTACTACGTGGGAAGGCGTTAGGTTTGATTGTATTGTATTGAGTTTATTGTTTATTTCTGAGGCCGTTTTACCAGGATAAGTAAATTTATGCACCTTTTTCTTAGACAATTTTGCTGGAATAATGTGTTTACAATGGAATCGCCGATGATTTTTTTTTTATTTATTGTTTTCCCATGTATATATATAAAAAAAAAGCTACTTAAAATATGTTACAATAATTTAAAGATTTTGGGCTAGAGACCTACTAGAAATCTTGATAGACTTTTTTATTTAGGCCTCTAGTTACTGTTCATTTGCGATAGATTACATTAATTATTTACAGTCAATCAATACAATGTGTAAAATCAGAAAGTTTTGACGTATATATACTATATGTACAAAAGAGAAAAAGAAGGGAGAATTTTCGTATTATATAAATTAAATATGTTGTAGATACATTTGAATTTTACAATGATTGGGCTACAATATACTGAAGTATTATATATTATATACATATAGATAAGAAGTACATGTTATATATTGCATGTCTTATATATTGGAAATTGTGTATAGCAGAAAATGTTGTTTAATTTTTTTTTTTTGAAGGTGTTATAGGAGTTTATTTGATTAAGTTTTGTTTCTAACGAATTCCATACATCAACTCCTTTATTTGAGAGAGTGTGTTTTACATAATTTGTCCTTTTATAACATTTGTGAAGCTTTGAAGCATTTCTCGTGTTATGTTCATGAATTTGGTTGTTTATTAAAAAATAATTTTTAAAGAAATCTGGTAAATTATTAAGGTGGTGGTATCGAAACATAAATAAAGCAGTTAAATAGTCATTGATTTTGAAGATGTCTAGGATATTTAAATCTTTGAAAATTGGGTCACTGTGCTCTAAGTAAGACTTGAAAGTCATTAGGCGCACAATTTTTTCTTGTATATTCATTATTTTTTGGATTCTACTTTTATAAGTATTAACCCATGTTAAGTTGCCATAAATCAAGTATGGATAGACTAATGCATAATATATCAGTTTTAATGAATTTCGGTTCACAAAGTGTCGCATTTTAGCTATTATACCAGAAGCTCTTACTACTATTTTCTTTGTTACCTTAGCTATATAATCTTTCCAGGTCAAACATTCGTCAATGATAATACCAAGGAAGGTTGTATTTTTAACCTGTTCGATATTTTTACCATTTATGTTAATTTTAATTAATTGACTTGGTTTTTTATTTGGAGATCTGAATGAAATAACTTTAGTTTTTGTAGTGTTTAAAGATAATTTATTCACATTTAACCATTCAGCAACTTTATCAATTTCTGTTTGTATAATATTACTAAGTGTTTTTATGATGACTACGCTTTGTTTTGCTTCCTGTAATTTTTCTTTGTTTTGGTTCCTACGATCTGTTATTTGGCCAGTTAAGGTTCCGCCGTTATTACTCCTACTTGAAGTGTTATTGTCTTTGGTTGGTTGATGATCAGGATCGGATTGTTGAGTAATGTCAAGGTTCTCCATTTCCTTCGCCCACTTCCTCGTTTAAGGTGTCAAAACTATTCTGCAAGTTCAATGTAGCAGATGCTTGATTGTCTTTGTTCTTCGGGACCGACGTTGTTTTCCATTCTCCAAGGCGTTTTTGAGTGGTGGTTCGATTTTGTTCGACATCCTGTTGCTGTACTGTCGCGCAACTCAGAGTTTTCTTTCATGAGACTTAGTTTGTAGTTCCTTAGCTCATCAACGACCTTCTCTGAAGTAAGCAACGGATTAACTTTAAATTTTAATTGATTCACCTCAGTTCTAAGGCTTTCCATTGTCGTGTTCGTGTTTTCAGTGAATTCCAACATTTGCTGTTTGAAATCATCGAAGCCTTGGCATTTAACAGCATCGTTAACCAGATTTTCGGGCGTTTCTTTACACATAGTCGATAGTAACTTACATAGATCTTTTGTTTCTATTGAATCTCCAAACAGGGTAATCGATTTCGTGGTTTTACTGTGCCATTTCAAACTCACATTGGCTGTATCACTAATGAACAGCTTGACTTCACCACCAGGCGACGTCCATCCGCCTGAAAGTTTCAATTCATTTGACACAAATTCTTTTAAGTCGTTTAATGTACCGCCCCAGTAAAGCTTTTCACCTATATTTGTACACAGATTTACTGCCATGCTTAGTAAATTAAGGTAGATATAAGCGCCCTGTATATAGTATAAAATTAGCGGAGCACAGAGTACACGTCTGACCACCTTGGCAAACAGAATGTACAGAAATTCTCGCATGCAAATAACTTTGCTTTCTTTTTTTATTTAAAAAATTCAATATAATAAAAAAGGGAATCAATATTAAAGATGCTGTAAAGTCGCATATATTCTGCGCATCAAAACATTCCATCAGTGGGAGAGCAACCTTTGGAATGTTGTTAATATTTCGCACCTTCCAAACTTTCTTGAATTGAATCTCTAGTCCGCATTCATTTACAAGCATAGCGAACCTGAAGAGTGTTAAAAATTCAGTATACTATATATCTAATCATATTTTACAACTGTAGCACTGAGTTCAAAATGTAAACAAAGCGTTTGTTTACATTACGGACTTTACATCACCTTTAAAGATACACTGAAATTATATGCTGTCTTGTTTAGTTGTTTCATATACGCAAAGCCAAGGCCGTCGGGTTTTAAATCAATTATAAAATCAATATTTAAAACAAACTTACCTTCGTTAACGTCGGCTCCCTTCTTTTAGCCGATTCTTTCGCCCTTTCTTTCTTGAAATTTACAAAATCTTGCAAAAATGCGAGCAAAAATGAAATATATTTGCAAGAAATTTATCAATCATCAAATCAAGAAATGTTTGCTATTTCGCTGTCGTCATGCAGTCGCTATAATGCAAACTTTAAATTGGACCAATCACTGCAGTGTTCGCTATTCATGACAGTCCGCCATATTTTTGAGATCAGTGAGGATGACCACCCACGCACAGTGAGCCACGCCCGCGATCATTGGTGAACTTTAGACTTCGCTAACGCTTTCGTTTCCCCGGGTGTAAATAGGCGGGGGGAATTAGTACCCTCGCACGGCGCTTCGCGCGTCGGCTCGGGCTCGGGGTCGGGGATTATTTATCAGAAAAATTTCGTCCGCTCTCATTTCAATCCAAAATACTGTAAGTATGAAATAGTATATTAGAAATTCTGGGTTTTTTTTTCTCAAGATTATAGCGTCAGCTAATACAGCAATATATAAGGTTTCAACACTCAATAAATTTCACCTGTCCAACTTGAGCAAATTGAATTTAAATTACATGTTTATGCCAGAAAAAGGATCGTGACTAAAACACCACACGAGTACATACGAGTAACAACTGTAACATACGAGTAACACACAAGTACATACGAGTACATACGAGCAACACACGAGTACATACGAGTAACATACGAGTGCATACGAGTAACACACGAGTACATACGAGTAACATACGAGTAAAACACAAGTACATACGAGTACATACGAGTAGAATACGAGTACATACGAGTAAAATACGACTAGTAAACTTGTTTTTAGTGTTTGTAGATTGAATACAGGCAAAAAGATCGTCTTTTCTGTCGAAAAACGTGGAATTGGGGAACGGGGAATGGAGGAACAGGGAATGGAGGGAACGGAGAATGGGGAATGGAGGAACGAGTAACGGGGGGGGCGGAATCGAGCAATTATGAATTATTATTAATACGTAATATTAATCATATGTACGGGGGGAAAAGAACCGAAAAAAAGAAACAGAAATTCGACAGGATAAACGGGAATCGGGGAATTACGAAACTATAAAACGGACTCTGGTGTCTTGGGAATTAGAAAACCGCTCAATGAATTAAAAATAGTAAAGAAATTTAGCGAAGCTTTCCTTTATTAGTACAGCGTATCATAAAAAAGTCAATCCACATTGCTTATGTCCGATCATTAAGTAATATTAATAATAATAACATTAATATTGCTTATGTCATTACTAATATACTTGCTATATAATAAAACAAACTTAAGGACTAGATGCAAGCCCAAGGCGGTCTTTATGCTCCATATGATATCTTAAAGTGATTATCCTATTTTAAATATCTTACAAAGCAAAACTAACAAAACACAAAATACTTCAAAATACGCAGATTTTAAGTTAGCAATTTTAGTTGGCAAGTACGTTTCTAAAGGACCCAGCCGAACTCTCCTGCAAGCCTTTGGACGTGCTCCACCTTGAGAAGGGGAGGAAAGTCTGGAGGAACGAGAACGTCGCCAACTGGAAAGCTTGGATACTTTGCTCTGATGCAGGCTGATCGATCGGAAATGAAAATGCACGTTCGAGGCTCACTTGAAAACTGGATTTGTCCTGCAGGGCCTTTTTAACATACAAGCATTGCGCCCCCGCCACGAAATCCCATTTTGCCCCCCCCCCCAGGAAGAGTCCTTTTTTCCTAAATTTATACAAACAAACCAGCGAAGAATAACAAATTGATATTAGGCTTTCCAACTTCCACGAGTGTTGATATAACTATATATCAATACGGAAAAATGTTTTATATTTTTTTTATAATATAGCAATGTCAAAAGCCCGAAGGATGAGAAAAATTTCCGTGTTTACGAGCGGCGGAAAATTTCCCGTGTTGACATTGAGTTATATCAACACGGCTCTTAGCCAATCAGCGTTCAGAATTTACAAATGCTATATTATAATAATGCTTTTAAAACGAAAATTATCCAGATTGCCCTAAAATATCGTCAGTTTTGTCCGTTGAAAGTTGTCCATGCGGGAATAATATTTTATCGCCACAATGGTATGACAACACAATTTTTAGTTTGCTTTCCAATTACGGAGGCGGAATATGATCTACTATACTCACAGCCAGGGACACCGAAAAAGGGGGAGCAGGAGGGGCAGCCGCCCCCGCTGCACTTTACCAGAAGGGGCAAGGGGAGCAAAGGTGCCCTTCAATTTAAAGAATTGTCTTGGCGAAATAGCGAATTGTCAAAAATTTTAGTGTGATTCTTTTACGAATTTGCTTCAGAAAACGCAAGAAATGCAGTCATCGGGCTTTAAGAATAGCACAATCGCCTGGCGGAGAACCCCCTCACACCCCTATCATCCAATAAATAGAAAACATGATTAGGCAAAGTTCAACTCCCGATGTTTTGCAAACATCTCTCTGTATATATCAATTCAAAAGTGCCCTTTAACAAAAATCTGCCCCCCTTGCCTTCACATCGTTCCGGCGTCCCTGCTCACAGCCCCATACCTAATTTTAGTGTGCAATGATAACCAATTTGTGCAGTGATAAAAATGAATGTGCACTGATAAAATGTAAAATGTACAGCAATAAAATTTGCTTTGATAAATTGTCAATTTTATGAAGAAAGTGAGGCAATGAGCAGAAAGTATTAATAATCACTAGAAAGTATTAATAATCAAAACATTTTTAACGAGAACAACTTGAATGAAATTGAAATAATGACTGCCAATTTATCGAACGTCAGCACTAATATTATACTTAAGTTTTATCAAATGCCAAAGTCTCCCATCAAAGATCGATCTCTTTATGAGCTTGGATGTTGGTGTGAATGATACTTAACTTTTTGTAATTATATTAGTGTATAATCTTCAGGATTCTATAGAATGTCCCCGTGGGTGCATTCCCCTGGAACTCTTTTACAGTTTATCACACCTAAGCCGCCTCCTATTTGCCAAAACAAAAATATTTCGTTCCTGCAAGCATATGATTATCAAACTACGCTGTCATAGAAAGTCGTAACAGCAAGTGTTGACAAGGCCGCCCAGAGAGAGGCAAGGGAGGGGGCAAATTGAGCTAGACCCCAGTTAAAGGTGGCCCAGAAAAGAATTACATTGAAATTGAAATATAGTTATAACTGCCAACAAACTTCCAGAATGCAGGATTTGGCCATTTTTCGCACTTGAGATTTCAAAATTTTCCTTGGGAGAATGCCCCCGGATCCCCTCAATCGTAGTCTTAGAAGATGGAATCACAAGGGGTCACAACTCAATTTTTCCCCTGGGCCCCAAAATTTCCCTGCAGGGGGGCGCTGTACAGTGCATGTTGATTTTGTGATCATTTTATATATCATTTGTAGCCTGTCTTTTAGTTACACATTACTAAAAAGGGTGCGTTCAGAAGTTTTGAGGGCGTAGCTTCTGCTCGGCTAAACTTTGCACAAAAATGTGCAGTGATAAAAAATTCTTAAAATTAGGTATGCACATGCAGCCCTCGAAATTCAACTATTTTTGCCTCGGCAAATAATTGCCGAAGTCTTTCGATAATTTGCGAGTTTGCCTCGGCAATTTTTTTTGCCGAGGCACGCAATGAAATCATCTTAAATTCCTTTGGCAATTCCTTCGGCAATTACTTCGGCATTCACGTCGGCAGTTGTAATTAAAGTAAAGTACATACGGAAATTATTGTAAACAGATATTATAACGAGCGTATAGATTCTGACGGTTGACAATTTGTTATTTTACAAATTCCTGATCCAAAATGTTTTTAAAAAGTTAGTGGTAATTAACAACAAATTGTATGAAAGAATAAACTTGACGGTCATCATGCACGCGACAGTCTAAAAGATAAAACAAAGTTTCTCGACGTGCCGTCTTTAAACCATCAAGATTGTTCTTTATTTCAGCCGAAGCAGAAAAGCTCAAATTTATATATTTTGTAATTAGCTACGAATGAAATCTTCAGTTGTTCATCCGACGTCGATGACAACAATTCGAACAAAGAAGTGTTACAGAAAACGAACACTGTACTTTGTAAATTTAAGCAAAAAAAAACGAAGAGACGCTGTAGTTTGTAATTTAAGGTACAATGGGTGGAATTGCCTCGGCATTTTTCAGTTGCCGAAGCAAACTATGAAAAATCGTAACTTACCTCGGCATTTCACGAGTGCCGAGGCGAATTTCGAGGGTTGACTCAAGCATACTTTTAAAGGAAAGTTAGTAGTTCATTTTATCATTTACGTTTGACCTTGATCGGCCAGAGGGTTGCAAACATTCAACTATCCAGCTTTAACTATAAAGCCTTTTTACAAAATATATACTTTTGGTACTTGTTACTCTGTTAAACTGGAAGGCAACCTTAATGTCTGTAGAGTGAGTCTACTTTAGTAGAGTGAATTTACTTTAATAGTGAATTTGAATTTTGATTTAGAACAACAAAATTGATTTAAAATGTGGAGTGTATTTATCATTCAGTATCTAATTGAGTATAAATATAAGAACAAATATAAAATATATCATTCAATTAAAGTTCATTTGAAATAATAATCTGCTTAATTAAACCTCGACCACTGATGGACTCAACTCATTGATATCAAAGCAAAATTGTCAGGCAACTATAGGCAGTGTGATATTCTGACAATAGAAGATAAAATATACATGCCTTTTTAGGTTGCTTTGGCCAATTATTGATGAAATTATCTCTAATTTAAGTTTCCAATTGCCTATACTTCAAAAGCATGTTTTCCATGACCAGTTGTGCTGTTTCGACAATGTCAAGAAACCCCAGGTGACAAAACACAACATTTGAACTGCAACCAGTGTTTCTTTTTTGAATACCCCTGGACTTGGGGTGTGTATAAACCCATAAGCACATGTACAGAGTGTCCCCAAAACTGTCCCCTCTGTTGTTGGTTAATGCACGAGTCAATTCCAGGAGTAACCATCCCCACCCACCCACCCCTCAAAATTTGATTTGATATGATAGTGCAAATACCCGGGTGCAGGGACACAACTAGGAGACTAATGCATGGCCTTGGGCAAGCTGAGAGGAAAATGCCCCACCCCGGGGACGATTTTAAGTGTTTATCAAACTTTTTATGGCATATCGTAGGCATAGTAATTTAATAACATTATACTATTAAACTGCTATGGAATATTATAAAATTTTAATATTGTTAAGAGTGGTTACAAGAATTTAAACAACGAAACCAGAGACCTTTAATAGTTGTATTTAAATTCGCATGGCACAACTAATAATTTTTGCAAAAGTGAGACCATTTGTCAAATCCCCGGGGTCTCATCTACTATAACAGTACCCGGCCCCGGTGTTAAGCGAAATTCCTGACCTCTGCTAAATACCTGACCTAGCGTGACGGGTCAGAAATTTCGCGCGTACAGGCGCGAAATACATGACGCTTGCTAAATTCTAAGTCGGCCAAAACTGTTTTTTAGAGTTTAGATAAAATAATCATGATGTTAATTTCTAATATTTCGTTAATTAAATATTTCAAATCGACATCGCTAAGTTTCAATCACAAACACTTTAAATTTCAAAGCGAATTGTGTGGTCGATCGTGACCGCGAAATACACGACGTTTGCTAAATACGGTCGGTCGAAACGATTTTTAATCCATATGCGATGTTACCAAATGTTTCTATAGCATAGACATCGCCAAATCTAAACGACCAACTCATGAACTTCGAACTCATCGTTGCTGCTTACTAAATAGTGAGAAGGTCAAACGC
>CACRXK020016988.1:0-10948 GCA_902702795.2 Paramuricea clavata | reverse complement strand
GGTACGGTCAATGTTCGTATATAAGATTGGTTGATGATAGCGATAGAATCCACTGTTCGTTAGTTGTGGGCAAATCTCGTGTGGCGCCACTGAAACAAGTTTCGATTCCAAGGTTAGAGCTAACAGCCGCGGTTGTTTCTGTCAAAGTCAGCGCCATGCTTCAAGAAGAACTCGATTATAAGAGCATCGAAGAGATATATTGGACAGATAGCAGAGTCGTTTTAGGATATATTAACAATGATGCGCGTCGCTTCCATGTATTCGTGGCTAATCGCGTCCAACAAATCAGAGATCATTCGTCAAAGGATCAGTGGAATTACGTTGAATCAAAGTTAAATCCAGCTGATGAGGTATCCCGAGGTTTAAAGGCCTGTGATATTGTGAGCGATTCGAGGTGGATAAACGGTCCGTCATTTCTATACGAAGCTCACCAAGATTGGGATCATTTTAACCAACCGGATGACAAAGCAAAGCTGGAAACAGATGATGTCGAAGTAAAGAAAGTCACAACCTTTGCAACATCTGTGAAAAAATTCGCGGACGTGGTAGCGAGATTAGAATACTTTTCGAGTTGGCACCGAGCCAAGAAGGCCATCGCTATTTGTCTTCGTTATCGCAGATTGTTACGTCAAAGGGTACGTAAGAAAAGGGAGGAAAAGGATGTCGAGAACATTGAGAAAGCAGCAACTGTTATGAAACCTGACCAAGCTGTTACTGTGGAAGAAATGAATGCTGCTGAACGGGAAATAATCAAGGCACTGCAGAAAGAAGAATTCAAACAGGAGATAAGCTCGTTAAAGTCAAAACCCAAAGTCAATGTACCGGAAACTCAACGACGGCGAAATACGGTAGCTAGAACTAGCCCGATTGCTAAACTCGATCCCTTTATGGACGAACATGGAGTTATACGAGTAGGAGGAAGAATTCGAAGATCTAGTATGGACGCTAATATCAAGCATCCGGTAGTCTTACCAAAGAGAAGCCTCTCGTTAGCCTGGAACGTCCAGTCCACAAGTTGATATTGTTGATCCAAGGAGAAAGACCGGGAATCCCCGCCGAAGAGCCTGATGACAAATGATACAGACATTGCTGATAAACGTTAAGTTCATGTTATTGTTGTTTATATTTAGTAAATTCGAATTTCGAATTTAGGGGAGCCATGTAAGTGCTCGCGTTGCGTGGACACGCGCGCGTGTACAGATCGGAAACGTTCGTACGTTGTCGTGCCTTTTGGCGCGAAAGAACACAAAAAAAAGAACATGTTTAATACGAAAGGACAAGCTTTTTGTATTTTAAGATTTGTAAATTAAGATAAAGGCCGAGTCATCAACGTTGTTTACCCGGCCAAAACCAAGTAACCTAAAGATAAAACATGAATAAAGATTAATGAACATTTACAGCCTGATTATTGTTTCTTGATCATTTATTATACTCTAAAAGCTTGAAAATATAAATAGTTGTCGAATAAAGCTCAATATTTTGGACACAAAAATGTAAACAAAGGCTTTGTTTACATACGGACTGTAGAGCACCTTTAATATGTTGACAAGGTGTAGCGAAAGAACAAAATGAGTCAAAATATATACCAAAAGTAGAATCTTTCATGAAATTTTGTCTTATACACAAGTACATTAATATATATTTTCTCAATTTTGGCAAGAAGCAGTCTTGTGTTTGTAAAATATACAAAATAAAACGGATACATATATTATTAATAGCCCGTACAGTACTGTATATAAAAACGTACATTGTTTAATTTATACAAATGGTATATCTGTAATATTTGAACACTAATTTCAAATTCCTCATTCCCAATTCGCAAATATAGTTATTCAAAGCAAAACAGTAGATTGTCTTGCGAATAAAAGAATTATTATTTTGTGCCGTTTCGCTACACTTTGTCAACATATATAAATAGTGTTGTTTCAAACTTTATGATAAAAAACCCGATTTTCTAGACGTGTATACAAATAAAAATAGTAAGTTTATACTATAAATGAGTTTATTTTACCTGTACCGGTTTAAATTCGCTGTTAAGTTGCAAATAATTCTGTTTGAGAACGCAACAATTGGGCATTTCGCAATCAGGGCAGTTTCAGGGCAGTTTTGGCCTTGTTGTTGGGAAATCCACTAGGCCTTCTATATTTTCGCTTGCGTCAGGCTTGTGTCCTTCCTCCGCCCCGCCCCCAAATTACCTAGTCCCAGTCTTTTCATGTGAAAAAGCGCTGAATATTAAAAAAATATAAATAAAAATAGAAGGCCTAGGTCTAGGCCAGAGGAGGTTGGACAGCTAATTAGGCGAATCTGGGCGAATCTCTCGACCAATCAGATTGCGCCATTTTCCTCATGCTCGCATGAAGCTTTTGGCACAGAATAGGAAGTTATACCAGAAGCGTAACTCTAGTCGTTTCCCTTATTGTTTGACGTCCACGAAAATTTTTAACTCGCTCACGTCAGGCCACGCCATCCTGGCTAGTACAGCCGGAAGTTTTTATCAGGATTTGGTAGTACAAAGTGCCGGTTGTACTAGCCAGGATGGCGTGATTGATGACGAATCGCTTGTAAAAACGCGGACAAATATTTGCTCGAGTTACGCTTCTGGTATAACCACAGAATAGAAAATAAGACCAGAAGCCTCACTCAGCCAAAATTATGTCCGAGATTTTTTATGCGCAGGCGCGAGCCAGCAAGTGTAATCCACGCCATAAAACGCGAGCAATTACGCCATCAATTGGGCTATTAGTAAAACACGGAGCACGGAGCACACGGAGCACGGAGCACGGAGCACGGAGTACGGAGCACACGGAGCACACGGAGCACACGGAGCACGGAGCACACGAACTACGGAGCAGTAGAAAAACGAAAATCCTTTATAATAAAATACACTGTTTACTACAAATTTTTATTACAAATTTTTGTTCTTATTAATAAAGTTTTTCGCGTTTTACACGTTGAGGAAGTAGAAAAATGGGGCTTTTACTGCACATATGATGCAAAACTGCCAAAAGCCATAGTATTTAAAATAGGATTGTGCCTGTAAAACTCGTCACATATCTATCAAGCTTATGAGTTATGTACTGTTATATTATATTCCGATGGCCAACGCATTAAGAAACACTTAGAGAACAGCCGATATATTTCGTTACCCCTGCCAAAAAATAGCCAAGTACTCATCTTTCAATGTAGCGGTATCGACTGAACATTATAAAAGCTTGTCATGGAGAGAAGTGAATTTTCGGTTTATCCTTCGTCCCAGTGACCAGTGACCAGTGAGCAGTGTGCTGTACGGCCTACGTTTAAACCGTTATACATAATTACTGCTTTCATTCTTTCAATCCGTTTTGAATATTCGGAATCATTCACTATTATATTATAAAACTGTATAAGATAGCTGTAGAACTATAAATGCTGTAGAATAAAATAAATAAAGAAAACTACGTTTTATCGCGGTATTTGCCGATAAATCGGTAACCGCTACAGAAAAACAGAACAAATTACAGTAAATCACAACAAACCGCGGAAGTGGGACAATTTTTGTATTTTTACTGTAAGACATGCAGAACATGTACGAAATCCATACAGAAGTGTGTGTGTATTCTATACTTTTGAAACAACTAAATCAGACTTCGGAAAATTTGACAGTATTAAAGCTACTTTTGAGAATTTAGATTTTAGGTCTTTGTTTTACATGTAGTAAATATTTTTGAGTTTTGAACTTTGATTCTCACAAGCTTACAATTTGTTTACAATTTACTCTGCCTCGGAATTGTAACAAATACGCGTACACTTAATGGCTTCCTGAATTTAGTCAATCAGATGTAATTCCCAAAAGCAGCTTTAATACGGTCAAATTTTCCGAAGTCTGATTTAGTTGTTTCAAAAGTATAGAATACACACACACTTCTGTATGGATTTCGTACATGTTCTACATGTCTTACAGTAAAAATACAAAAATTGTCCCACTTCCGCGGTTTGTTGTGATTTTAATACTGTAATTTGTTCTGTTTTTCTGTACTGTGTCTGTATTACCGATTTATCGGCAAATACCGCGATTTGAAAACTTACTTTTCTTTATTTATTTCATTCTACAGCATTTATAGTTCTACAGCTATCTTATACAGTTTTATAATATTGTGAATGATTCCGAATATTCAAAACGAATTGAAAGAATGAAAGCAGTAATGATGTACTGTATAACAGTTTAAACTTAGCCGGCCGTACAGCTCACTGCCACCGGTCACTGAGCCGAAGGATAAACCGAAAATTCACTTTTCTCATCACAAGATTTAATGTTCAGTCGATCCGCTACATTGAAAGATGAGTATACTTGGCTATTTTTTGGCAGGGGTAACGAAATATATCGGCTGTTCTCTACAGTAAGTGTTTCTTTATGTGTTGCCCATCGGAATATAATATAACTACATAGACCTTATTCATAAATCGTGATGAGGCCTCGTATCCTAGGAAACGGGAACAAAACGCGGGAAAATTGACAAAATGGTTTTTTTTGCTGTCGGCTATGGCAGCTTTTTTTCGTGAATATTACGGCTTTTTTCGAAAATATATCTATAAAACTGAGCTTGAAAGTTGAAAAAAATACTTCTGAGAAAATATAACATGATATTTAAAGCAAAAGATGCTGGAGTCAATCGAAAAAGGAAACCTTTGACTTTGTATTATTGTCGTAGTTTGTATGGCCGAAACAAACAACCAACAAGGCTAAAAAACGTCTATACAACACCAAAATCGTAAGAAATATGAAACAATTGTTGAAGAAATAAGATTACAACTCACTCAGGTAATGTAGCCTTCATTTTTTAAACTTGTAAGCTGCTTGCAGAATGTTATCTAGCCACAGCCGTAGTTCATATTTTTCCGTACCAATCCATGACATTTGACGTTCTCTTGTGATTTTTGACCTGTTGTTTTCTTTCATATTGATTTCAAATTCGAAAAATTATACTTTCATTCCATAGTTGTCTTGATTTTCCACGGAATAACCTTTATATTGACGTTAAAATCTTAGTAAAATACTGTTTTTCGCTTCTGGATAAACACTGTCGCTACGTTGTCATTTTTTCCACACAAAAACGGGAGAAAAACCGGTCGCTTTTATAATATATTCTTTTACCGCTTTCGTTGTGGGCACAGGGTCTTCAAATACACACAAAAATCGTTATAAATCGCAAAAAGCAACAAGACACAAGCCGTTAAAGTCGACACAATAGCATCTGAATTTGGCTTGTCAAGCAGTTTTCGCTTGTTTTCCCGCGTTTTGTTCCCGTATCCTAGGATACGAGGCCTCGTCACGATTTATGAATAAGGTCTATAAGCTTGATAGATGTAAGATAACGAGTTTCACAATCCCATTTTAAATACTATGGCTTTTGGCAGCCTGGTTTTGCATCATATGTGTTTTTCAGTAAAAGCCCCATTTTCCTACTTCCCCAACGTGTAATACGCGAAAAAAACTTTGTTAATAATAACAAAAAATTGTATTATAATATAGCATTTGTAAATTCTGAACGCTGATTGGCTAAGAGCCGTGTTGATATAACTCAATGTCAACACGGGAAATTTTCCGCCGCTTGTAAACACGGAAATTTTTCTTATCTTTCGGGCTTTTGACATTGCAATATTATAAAAAAAATATAAAACATTTTTTCCGTATTGATATATAATTATATCAACACTCGTGGAAATTGGGAAAACTCGAAATTGTGTGAAAACACTCCGCCCTTCGGGCGTCGTGTTTCCACACAATTTCTCGTTTTCCCAATTTCCACTCGTGTTGATATAACTGTATATCAACACGGAAAATGTTTTATATTTGTTAAATAGTAAACAGTGTATTTTATTATAAAGGATTTTCGTTTTTCTACTGCTCCGTACTTCGTGTGCTCCGTGCTCCGTGTGCTCCGTACTCCGTGTGCTCCGTGCTCCGTGTGCTCCGTGCTCCGTTCTCCGTGCTCCGTGTTTTACTAATAGCCCATCAATTGCCATTACCAGGTAATAAAGATTGCTGTTTTAACCGTTTTGCTGACGAACGCTGACGTGATGTTCGCAGCAAGTGTCACACACGTCATCTAGCGTGCGAAATTCGTGATCTGCAAGGCGAAAATCGCGGACACAAAAATGTTAAGGGAAGGTGTACAGTGAGACTTCTGGTCGATTATATATTCTATGGTATAACTTCCTATTCTGTGCTTTTGGCATCGAAAATTTACATAGGGCTCATAAATATCGACTTTTTTCATATTGTTATGCACATTTTTTTGGAAATTTCACGCGATACTACTTTTACAACAGTGAATCTACCCATTGGAACGGTATCTTGAAAGGTAAGCGTTATTTTCCAGTTTATTTTGACCTCTTACTGAGGCGCTATGCCGTCGCGATGTAATTTAGTGGCGTTTCTGTCAACAATCTTTGAAGACAAAAATCTCAAATTTCCACGGTTCGATTTCGCTATTTTTTTCACGATTAGTTAAACAAAAGTATAATCTTTAATTCTATCCAGCCGGCCCCCCTCGGTCCCGCAACCGTTTTCGAGATATTCACCGTTGAATATAGCCCTCTGTAAAATATGTTGCCTTGTCACTCAGATCGATAATGAACTGCTATTACTCGTTTTTTTCTAAAGAAGTGTGATATATTATAGAAGTTTCGATATATTATGGATTGTATATATTGCAGTTAAAGTGTGCAAATAATTAAAGCCCTTCCGTAACAATATTTTACAAGTGAAATTTATTGTTTGGCTGATGTTTTAGATTTGAGATTCGTGATTTTGGTTGGATTCTATTTTTGTCAATGATTTTGTCTGCAAGAATTAAGCATCATCATTAAATTTGGAGGTAAAATCGGTCCTTCCAATCTGTACAGACCTTCTACATCTGCAAGATCTCAGATGCTATGATTGTCTCTCCATGGAGTGACCAAAACCTTGTTCACCTTTCTGGTTATGTTATTGGTATGACTTCTGGATTTTCAAAACTAACCCAGCGACAACCAGAATAACTACTCATCCACCTGTTTCAAAAATAGCTGGTAAAAGTTAACCCTGGTTTAGATGCTAAATTTGTCCCTCAAAATTTTCTCCCACTTGTTGCCAAGGCTATGTCTGTACTTCATGCTGGTCAAAAAGACAATCTGATTTATCACACTGCTCGATGCTTTGGAGAACAACGCCATGGAGATGTTGGTCTCATGCCATTGGATAGAATGCCCTTTATAGGAGTGAAGGCCCACTTGGCCTTTTTTTGACAATGTTACACAACTAATTCAGATAAAGTTTGAGAAATGGTGGTTCTTTCAATGTTAAGCCCCAGAGAGGGGGGGTAGGGTCAGGCATATGTGGGGCATTTGATTTTTTGAGCAAATTTTCAATCAAATGCCCCAATGTTAGGTAATAAATATTGGTCAAACACCCCACCATTTTGCAATAAATTGCAATAAATACTATATTAATAAAAATCATTTTGGTTCAAATTGCCCTAACTCAGGCCCAAAATGCTAATCAAAATCCCCAGAGTGGGGATGCAATTGATGATCAAATACCCCACATATGCCCACCCCCCTCTGGGGCTTGACATTGATAGGTGCAATATTTATATGCAGGGTTTTTTTGTATTCTCATGTAATGTACCACAAAGTATCAGCAGCATGTTATTGTCGGACCTTTGATCAATATGTATATAAATAGACATATTTTTGTTTTATTGTTGCATTAATTTTAATGAAAAATAAATATTACTCACAAAGTTGGTCAAGTGAATGTACAAACTATTTATTTCTTCATTTAGTACAGCACATGTTACAATTATGTACTTGTCTTAATTGCATGAGTGCATGACAGACTTTTTTATTTTAATTGTGCACACCCACTTATGATTAACCTAGTTTTTGTTTATGAAAATCTAAAAAGTTACCTAATTGAAATAAGATCATTTCTATAACTTGCTAAACCTAGTCAGTTACAATTATATCACAAACATCTGTCAACGTACACTCGTGCTCTCCCTTACCACTTGAGTCTCCCACTCACCACGTCGCTTTATGAAGATTTTTTGGTAAAATCCTATTTAAAAAAAGTCAACCCTATACTTGATATGCTGTACATAGACCTCTAAGATATCTCCTGTGGCAATTAGTCGGTGCAAATACTCGCATAGTTGAGAAGCAAGATAACCAATGTGTGTCCATCCAGTTCCATAGTCTACATCAATTGCACAGTGGCGTAACGTTATATCAGGAGGCCCCCGGTTCAAAATTTTCGAAGGCCCTCCCCCATAGTAGAAATGCTGAATGCACGAGTTGAGCGCCGTATATGCACGAGTTTTCCGGAAAATTTTTGAATCTAGGCTCTCTGAAATGCCATTTCCCGGACTTTGGGGAGAGATTTTACAGAATTCTAATGGTCAGAAAACGACATTGTAACATATCAGAGGCCCTGGCCAATGTATTTGCTCTACAGCCTGAGCCTGGGGGCCCCCATTTGGCCCATTGGGGTTGGGGGCCCCCGGGTTCTCCCGGTCTGAGCCCATAGTAGTTACGCCACTGCAATTGCAGTTGCACTTGGGTCCATTGGATTCAATGGCTCTGGCCATATTCTTACATTCAATGGTTTATCTTGTCCATGAAGAGCAAGGTATGCTGTTGATGTTGGTAATTTTTCTCATGAGCAGCACCGATGCACTTGAATGGTACAGCATGGGTGATTTCGTCCTCGTCACTTTCATCCTCATCACTTAACTGGTCACCACTTTCTGCCCTATCACCTTCATTACCATATCCATGCTGACCAGGTTCAACACCAGCCAACCACTCAAGTAGATCTCTTTCTACAAAATCATAACAAGAAAATTTTTATTTTATTATTTTGTACATAAACTGTAATCTCTAAAATTAGAAATCTAATGCAAAAGTGTGTCACTATTTACAGTAATATTTATAGAACACACAAATATGGCAATATTTTACAGATGAAAATTGAAAAATATCACTATATTGTATGCACATATATGTAAAAATCTATCCACAACTAGATACAAACAGGCATCAAACTTCAGCAAAAATTTATTAAACAATTTGTTTAACTCAAAGCATGTACATATGTATCACAGTGACACAGTACACAGACACACACAATAGGGTCAAACTAGAGGCATTTGAATTTGAATTTGAATTTATTAATAAAATATAGACTTTGCAACCATGAAGGTTGAAATACATCTATCATTTACAGGGTAAGGTTGATTAGAAAAATATTGTATATTTACAAAAACATATTTACTATAATATAGGAAGAGTTTAAAACTTTTAGTATGATATTACCATAATATTTACAAATAAAAATGTATGTAATTTATAGTTACTCAGTGTTTATTATAAATCGTTACAGACGAGGGAATGTACGAATTTTTGAAGCGATTTGTCCGACAATTAATTGGAACGAGTTTATTTGATGTGCGTAGATTGTAGCTTGGATGTTCGGCTGGTTCAACTAGTTCGGATAGAGGACTAGTTTGCGGAAGAACCTTTTTTCTAAAAAATTTTGAACATAACAGTTCGCGCCTAGAATACAATGTTGGGATATTGAGATCTGATAAGGATTCTTTGTATGATGACGATGGGTTAATTATTTTCAACGCTCTTGACTGGATCCTTTCTATTTCTTTGGATACGTATTCAGGTATGTTATAATGCCAAACTTGGGCGCAATACTCCAAGATGGGTCTTACACATGAAAAATACACTGATATCAATGTTTTAGTGTCACAACGAGCTCGCTTGAGGAGTCTAAGCATGTAAAGGCGTTTTTCGGATTTTTTCACTATGTAAGCCACGTGGTCATTCCACTTTAGGTTGTCCTTGAAAATTAAGCCAAGGAGTTTAGCGGATTTCACAACTTCAATGGGCTGTTCGTCAACGATCATTGGAGGGAAATTTGGATTGTTTTTCCAAAAACAAACGAGGATTTCTTTGCATTTACGGGGGTTTAAGGACATGTTATTTCTTGCACACCATTGCGTAATTCCTTCTAAAATAGTTTGAAAGTTCGAATCTTGGTTTCTAGAAAGGGTTTCTGAAACAGACGAATCGTCAACATATTTCCATCTATCGTCCCAATCAACCAACAAATCGTTTATCATAATAATAAATAGAATCGGACCTAAGACAGTGCCTTGTGGAACCCCGCCGTTCACTGGTTCGAAACTTGAGGTGTATTTACCTATCTTCACTCGCTGTTTCCTGCCAGTAAGAAACTGTTTTACCCATGCAATAAGAACGGGATCGATGGCCATTTCCTCCATCTTCTTGATAAGAATATGGTGATCAATCTTGTCGAAGGCTTTACTAAAATCCAGAAGCAGCACATGCACGCATTGGTCAGATTGGTCGGTAGTTCCATACAGATGATGAAAAAAGGATAGAAGAGCGTGAGTTGTAGATAAGCCGGCGAGTGATCCGAATTGTTTCCTGTCAACGAGGTGTCTGATCTGTGACATAATCCACTCTGCGACAAAATGTTCCAAGGTTTTTGAGAGAATTGGTGTTAGAGATATTGGGCGTAGATCATTTTCAATTTCCTTAACATTATCTGTTTTACGAATAGGTATTACATCTGCTACTTTCCATGAAACGGGTACGACTCTCTCTTGGATTGACGCGTTAAAAATTTCAGCAACGGGTGATGAGAGTTCCATGGCAAACTCGTTTAAGACCCAACTTGGTAAGTTGTCAGGACCCGAGGCTTTAGCGCGTTTGAGGTTGGAGAACTTCGTAAAAACATCTTCAGGAGAGATGTGGTATTTTGAAATAATTTCGTTAACTACAGCAGGATCAGTTTCAACGTTTTCCAATTGGCTGTTTAGAGGTGGTAGAGAGTTAGTGATACACAGGAAGCTTTCATTAATTTTTGTTGCTAATTCGGTTGAATGGAATT
>CACRXK020016986.1:0-10948 GCA_902702795.2 Paramuricea clavata | reverse complement strand
AGAACTATAATGGCTTTTCTAATAAAAATAAATTATAAAAATTCATATAAATATCAATAAAAAATCATGACATTGTTCGGCATATTTAATATTAAAATCATTTATTCATTCACAATGACCATTAGGGGGTGTTACCAGGGCAGTAAAACAGTAATTACTGCACCCTGGTGTTAAATATAGTGTTCCACACAGTAAAAACAAAATAATTACAACAATAGTGAAACCTACCTACTATTCAGTTTCACACTACTATAAACTAACTATTTACAAAGATATTAATTGTGAAGATTTTTAACAGAGGAAATGACAGTTATTCACACCAAGCACACGGTTATTAAATAACAGTGACTTAAAGGAATTCGCACTCGTGTTAACGACATTTTTAGTTAATTAAATAGCTAATATTAATAGAGGGTTTGGTACCTACATGAACCGCCGTGTGCCTATATGGAAAAATGTTTTTTAAATGTTGTAACTATTTGGTTTTGCCGAAGAAAGTTGACTTAAGTTAAATTGGTACAGACAAATGAGTTTCCTATTCGATATTTGTTTCATATCTGTACGATAAAATCGGAAATCAAAACACTCAAAAAGAACTCATCTAATTTAATTTATTCCATATTATGTAAGATCAGCATGATATAACTCTAACTTAGAAAGTAAAATATCATGATTAACCGTGTTACATGATGCCTTTCTAGATTTTGAAACAAAGCCATGTACCCCGTTAATTAGACAATCAACAATATTGTAAAGACATTCGTTATAAACTTTGTATGCATGTTGTCTTACTGTAACTAACTTAATATATATATATATATATATATATATATATATATATATATATATATATATATAAAGACATTCGTTATAAACTGATACATCTTTCTATGCATGTTGTCTTACTGTAACCATTAATATGTAAATTATAATAAGTACTGTACCATTATATGTACTAAGTACTGTACCATTATAATAATTACTGTACCATTAATATGTAAATTATAATAAGTCCTATTGAGGCTATCATATGATTTTGTAACGTATTTTTCAATATTGAATATAATTTTTGTGTTTTTATGATTCTCATTTTACCTTCGTTCATGTAATGCCACAAAACTTGAACTGAATTTACTCTGATTTTATTGGTCAAACATTTTTTCACACAGTTCCTAATAGTTTTTCTCACACTGAGAACAGTATCGATGTTGCAAATTTTTGTTTGAGATATAAACATCTTTTCAGGTTAATTGTTATCAAAACATTCAAGATATCAAGTGTTTAATGAAGATGATAAATCTTCAAACAGGTATCACAGCTGTACCCAACAATTTTTCAATCAAAAACAGTTATTGTGGTTTAATAATCATCTGGTGGAACAAACTTTCTTTTAGATCTATTTTTAGAGTTCTTTTAACTCAAAATAATTCTTGTGAGAACAAGATGAGAACAGTGCGATAACAGATTTGTCTCAAGCTTTGCAGCTTTTCTACATGTAGTGATGATGGACTTTAAAATATTGAAGCAAAGTCAATTTAAGCCGAAATGCACACAATATAAAGTGTTGAGACAAACAATGTTCAAATTAAAGTGTCCCGGAGCATTTTATACTGTCATTGATTCAATTAAAGCGTAGTAAAACAAGTTTGCTGAACCATGATTCAACAGTTGGGGCATGATGAATTTCGATTTACCCAGCACAATATCATTGAACAGATTGGTAAAGATAGACTTGACTCATGTGCAGTCACAAGCAGACTAAAAAATGTTTGGAGTTTTGAGCAAGATCTAAACCTACTTAAAATAATTTGTCATACAAAAGATGACAACTTTTCAAGCTGGTCTGTGTTACTCTTAAAAAGGTCAGCAGCAATGTTTTTTAATTAAAATCAGGATATAGTAAGGTGTCTTTACTACGTCCTGCTACAACTGATTTCAAGCTAGTAATCAACACTCGTCACATGACAAAATTTACTATAAGTACATGACAAAAGCCAAAAGAAAAATTGACCTGACTTGATTTCACCTATTATTTAACTTCAGTGAATTCCAACAAGTGCTTAGAACTGCTTTCATGAAATTTTTTAAAATCTGAAACTTCTGTCAGATCTTAACAAATTGCATGGACATTTTTCAATTTGTTGAATGAGAAGGGGAAGAACAGCTAAATTTAAGCTAACAACTATGTGTCCTGGATATATACAGTATATATAATTATATATTATATAAATATTCCCGCAACATACTTCAGCTTCATACCACTTAAAATGTTGAGCCATTCATTTCTTTTTTCTTAGCTAAAAATAGAAACACAATACTCCAACTGTATCACTTAATTAAATAGTTACAACCTTAAATTATTAAAATAAGAATTTGATTATACAATTACTTTATGGTTCCCGTGTTTGGATGGCCTGATCCAAACACGCAGGAATGTTGCGAGGGTTAACAAACTTCACCCTTAGTACAGTACATTTTACTACAATCAGAAGATGATTTACTCAACCCTATTTGGATGGCAGAAGTGGTTGGTCATGCAATTTTCAGCTTGTGAATGGTAGACCTACTCATGACACAGTCACTGTTCAAGAGCCAATAATCTCATCTGGGGGCCTATAACACTTACTTAAATATTTATACTGGTTTTATTATAGACCGGCCAACAATAATTATGGACTGGGTGCAAACATGACCTTTTGTGGACCAGCACATACACTGTTATATGCTTTTGTCCAATTTGAAAATTTAACTTTATATATAACAATAACAATTATGACTAACCTTGTCAGGGAAACAAATATTCCAATCTTTACCACTGGCATGATGATGGACCAATCGCTCAACTTGTTGTTTCTTCCCCTTCCCATTCAACCCTGGTAAGCCCAATGACTGTAAAATTGCAGTAAGTTCAGTTCCATGCAATTTGCTGAGTATGACAGAAGGATCAGATTTCATGAAAACACCTGTCAAAAATTCCATGACCGCAGAAGCATCTGTTGGATTTCCACGAAATGCAACCAGGCATTCTTCAGGTTCGATCCATTTTTCTTTTGACTTTTGTCTTTTACCAACAGTTTGTCGCAATGATGAGCTTTGTTTATTGGCTTTCAGTTGTAGTTGCTCCCTGATGATTTGCTGCTTCGATTTCAAAAACATTGCAGTAACTCTTTGTAGTAATAACACAGAACCAGCACGAAAAGTGTCATCATCTTCATCTCCCAATAATTTCTGCCACAGCTTACGTAGGTTTAGATCTTCGCTCAAAAACTTTAAACATGTTTTCAATATGTCTTTGTCTGCACATGATTCAAGTCGTTCTTTAACAATCTGTTCAATTATATTGTGTAGGTAGACAAAAAAACTCCAAAACTTCTGGAATTGGGGCGAATAAAAATCTTCCTGGCTGAATCAAGATGTCATGCCCCAACCGTTGAATTAATGACAGTATGAAATGCTTACTCACTTCCACTTGAACATTGTTTGTTTTTGAAACCTGAATTTTGTGTACTTCAGGTCCATCTTTAAATAAATCTCTTACACGCTTAAATACCCAACCAGCATGCTCTTGAATAGACTTTCCTTCAATATTTTCAAGTTCATCACCACATTGAGTAGAACTGGATGAGCCACAAGCTACAGAGGTTGTTGATAAATGTATTAGTGCACTGTTCTCATCTAAATCACAAGAATCATCTAAAACTACAGAACTCCAAAAATGCTGCAGAACATGGTTTAATACAATGTTTGTCCCATCAGATGATTGTAAGCCACAGGATTGTAAAAGTGAAGACCACTTGTTTTGGATTGAAAGATTGTCGCGTAAGGTCACAAAACTTCTTTCAAGATTTACCAGCTTCTTATTTAGACACTTGATATCTTCAATGTTTTGATAACAAACCTGAAAACAGGTTGATATCTCCTTCAAAAATTCAACAGCAACATCGATACTTTTCTCAGTGTGAGAAAAAATCGCTCTCGCAGCGCTGGCCTCGACCGTTTCACTCTGTGGAAGGCCAACGGTATTAAGAACCTTGCGAAAAAATGCTTGACCATTTTTAGAAAAAATCCAGTTTAAGTTTTGTGGATTTTTTAGGCAAGCTATTGGCGTAGTTTCCTCTTCCAACATGATCTCGCTCATGCCATCCGCCATTTTCGTTCATATATTCGGGGGGCATCACACATAGATCAGGGGCGCTATCTTCGTTTCGCCGCCCGTGTTTTACTGCGCCCTGGTAAAAGTAAGCGTAGAGTGCGCGTTTTGTTTGATACGGGCAGCCATAGGTCTTTTATCACTGCGCGCGTGGCCACGTCGCTGTGAATACGACCCCTTCGAAAGCAATGGGTAGCGTTAAACACCTTTGGCCAACAGGCTGTAGGCTCTAACCTTAGAGAAGTAGTGCATGTTGACCTAGTTCCTGTGGGGGGAGGTAAAATTTCAAGTTTCGAAGCTATTGTAGTTCCTGAAATTTCGCAGGTCCACAATGAGCATTTAGAAATTGCGCGAAACGATTACCTACATTCAGCCAATATATGGTTTTCAGATGTTTGTCAGAAGAGAGAGGAGCTGGAGATAGATATTTTAATAGGTACAGATTATTTATGGAGTTTTCAGACAGGGAAAATTGTACGAGGTAACATAGACGAACCAGTTGCTATAGAAACGTCTCTAGGTTGGGTCGCTAGTGGACCAATGAAGAACAGTGCGGCTGTGGAAGGTGCGCAAGAGGTAGATGCTATTTTTGTTGGTAATTGTAGTGTACAAACTGATCAACTTGAGGAAAACGTAAAACAAATGTGGGATTTAGAGACCTTAGGAATTGTTGAAGGTCATGAGATACATGACGAATTTGTTGATTTTTTTTCATTAAATTTAACGGAAATCGATATTCAGTAAAACTCCCGTGGCGAGACGGTCACGAGAACTTGCCAAGTAATTTCGAACTTAGTTTAGGTCGCTTGAAATCACAGGTTCGAAAGCTCAAAAAGGACTAAAGGAGCCAGACATACTTGGGGAGTATCATAAAGTAATCGCAGAACAAATTAATTCAGGCATAGTAGAAAAGATATCAGATGAGGATGATTGCGCGACAGTTCACTATATTCCTCATCTTGCGGTAATTCGAAAGGAAGCTAAAACCACGAAATTAAGAGTTGTTTATGACGCTTCAGCCAAAATTGACAAAACCAGCATGTCGTTGAATGATTGTTTGTATAAGGGGCCATCGCTTTGCCGTGTGGTATTCGGATTGAACGCATCTCCGTTTTTACTGAACGCAACCTTGCGGCATCATATTTCAAAATACAAGTCAGATGACCCAGAATTTGTTCGAAAACCTTTAGACAGTTTTTACGTAGATGATTTAGTGTCTGGTGAAGATAATAATAATAATAAATTAAGAAAATGGCTAACGAATGACAAATAATTAAGGGAAAAAATCGACACTCTGAAACTAGGCCTGAAAGTGATTGTTTACAGCCAAACGCTGATGGCGAAGAGAGTTATGCACAACAAACACTAGGAATAGGCTCGAAGTTAAGTAGCGGTCATGAAAGAGTTTTCGGTCTTTCATGGGATATTGTAATTATAAATGACAACTTTATATTTGAATTCTCAAAACATGCTGAATCGACTAAAAAGTTGACTCTGACTAAACGAAACATACTCAGTTTACTTGCGAGTCAATTTGCATGGGCGATGGGTGGATTGGTCCTATTATTATTATTCGCATGAAAATGTTGTTTCAGGAGATTTGTCGAGAAAACCTTGACTGGGATGTAAATTTAGAAGGGCAATTTAAACTCAAGTGGGAAGAAATAGTAAGACATTTGTTAGCAATCAAAGAGATTAAGGTAAGTCGATGCATTTATAAACATCCGAAGCGGGTAATCCGCAAGTGCTTTCTCCACGGGTTTGGAGACGCAAGCACTATAGGTTATTGCGCTGTTGTATATTTGGTATATCAGGGGGAAAACGGAATATATACAGCATTGCTTACTTCAAAGTGCCGAGTGGCACCACTGAAAGAATGAACTATCCCACGATTAGAACTTATGTCAGCAAAAATTATGGCTCAATTAATGGATAGTGTAATGAAAGCCATGGAACGTGACATTAAATTTAATGGATTGAAATATTGGTTAGACAGTAAAACAGCCCTGTGTTGGATTGAAAACAGGGGGGAGTGGAAACAATTTGTTCGTCACCGCGTTGGTGAAATTTTAAAATTAACAAACAAAAATGATTGGGAGTACTGTCCGAGCGCGGAAAATGCCGCAGACTTAGGCTCAAGAGGCACGTTTGGCTCTGATTTGAAAGACGAAAAGCTTTGGTGGCACGGACCTTTATGGTTAAGTCAAGAGGAACATAATTGGCCACAAAAGGCAAATATTATAAGTACCCCGGAGAGCGATGGTGAGAAGAAAATTTCTCGGTGTCACTGTGTTAGTTGTCGAAATAACAGAACCGTGCAGTATTGACCAAGTTTTAGACATAAGTCGATATATATAGTCATATAGACATATAGTTCTTTGAGAAAACTCGTGAGAGTCACAGCACTCGTTTTACTTTTGTCTATAAGCTGAGAACCCGGAACGTATTACAGCATGATGAAAATGAGTTGACAGATCGGGAAGTTATTACCCTAGATCGAGAGGAATTAATTAACGCAGAAAATGCGTGGGTTGAAGTGGCGCAAACAGAGTTACGCAAACAGGATAATTTTGATCAACTTAAAAGGACGTTAAATATAATTGAAGATGAAAATGGCATTCTTAGGTGCGTAGGAAGACTTGAAAATTCAGATTTAAGTGATTTTGCTCGTAGACCTTTAATTTTGCTTAGAGAACACAGGTTTACTAATTTAGTTATTGAAGATTGTCATACTAGAGTTCACCACAGTGGACTTTATAGAAGGTCGTTAGGCGAATTGCGTTCAAGGTACTGGGTACCAAGAGCGAGGCAGATTGTTAAGAAAATAATTCATAAGTGTGTCATATGTAAGAAGGTTGCAGGAAAGTCTTATACGGCCCAACCTATGGCGGCCTTACCAGAGTTTCGAGTACGTGAAAGTTTCCCGTTTTCAAAAGTCGGAGTTGATTTTGCCGGACCATTATTTGTTAAGAGTAAGATAGGAGAATCGAAAAAGGCTTACATTGCCCTTTTCTCTTTTTGCGTGACACGTGCGATACATCTGGAATTAGTTGAAGATTTGACATCACAAACATTTAGACGAGCACTTAGGCGTTTTTCGAGTAGACGCGGAACTCCGGCCCTGATAGTTTCAGACAATGCTAAGACATTTCGTGCAACACAGAAGGCTCTAAAACAGTTGTACGGCCCTAATGAAAGTTAACCATTCTCGCTCGATGCTATCGAGGAAAATGTTTCGAGTATCGAGATCTCGAAACCCACTCGATAAAAAATCTCGCTCGCTCGACAGGCTTCTCGAAACGCGCTTCGCGTTACTCGATGCACAAGAATTTTGCGAGAAGCAAGAAATCTCGATGCAAACATTCACGAGAATCCTCGCAGCGCTATACTGCGTGTAAAATTTTTCGCATACGTAAATAATCTGCAACTACTGGTAGAAGTAACGTTGCTTCGCAAGTCCGTGCGAAAACACGGGGTAAACTGAAATTAACAATACACATACGAGACAATAAGTTGTCGGTGGAGTTCCTGTTATTGTGGTTGTAAAGATGGTGCATGAATACAGCTATCGGTTACTAAATGCAATCAACCGAAGCGAACTAACATTATTTATAGCCTAAGGGTATAATTATATAGATTGCTTTTGGTGTATATGAGTCACACCGTAAAATTTTGGAAATAGTCTTATTTTCTATTTCTGACTAACGATAACGAGTAGGTTGAGCCGCTAATTCTAATAAAGTATATAATAGAAAGAGCGTGTTTTTTACTGACACTAACATGTAACACTTCGAATAAACAGACGCTGATTTAACCAGGGAATTTTGTTTATCTTGAGGTTGTGTAAAGGTGAGTAACGAAATAATATAACCGCTATCACCCTATCATAGTTATATTTTTAGGGAACTGGTAAATATATGACAAAATACGTGACGTTTGCCATGCAAGGAAACAGCAATTATCCTATATTTCGCCACATGTTGGTCAAACTCTCCCTCGATTTCGCACGATACAAACAATTTTCGAGAACTCTCGCTCGATATCTAGTCTACTGTAATTAAAGTCTTCGAGAACACTCGCTCGATATTAAAAATTTTCGAGAACGCTCGCTCGCTTCGCGCTCGCATTCTCGCAACTCGCAGATTTCTCGTTAGGGCTCAAATCGCGCTCGATAGCCTCTCGCTCGAACTCGCAACTCGCTCGTTACACGATGTTAACTTTCATTAGGGCTGTACTGTAGGAGCGAACTCAAACGTACGAAAACAGAATGGCGTTTCAACCTGGAACGCGCTCCCTGGTGGGGAGGATTTTTCGAACGCCATATGGGATGCGTGAAGGCATGTTTAAAGAAGGTACTAGCCTACTAGGCAATGCAAAACTGACGTTTGACGAATTACTGACTCAGTTGTGATAGAGGTTGAATGCATTTTAAATTCCAGACCATTGACGTATACGTACGAGGAACTAGACGAGGACGTTTTAACTCCATCACATTTAATTCATGGCAGGCGTTTAAAGTCTTTGCCAGATGAGAACATAGAGGAAGCAGTTGAGAATGAGACTAATTGTTGTAAAAGATTTAGACATTTGACTCTTAGGTTAGTCATTAGTGCACTTTTGGAATAGATGGAGAAAGAAATACTTAACAGATCTTAGAGAGTTTCACAAAGCCAAGAGTAGTAGCGAGAACAGGAAGCCAATAGAGCTGGGAGATGTAGTTATAGTTTTTGAAGAGAATAAGAAACGAGCACAGTGGAAAACAGCGGTTGTCGAAAGACTAATTAAAGGTAAAGATGAGATAATTAGAGGTGCAGAAGTTAGGGTAATCACGAAAGGTAAACGTTTACGCATTTCAAGACCAATTCAAAAACTATACCCTCTAGAAATAAGAGCCACCCTCGAGAAAAATGAAGGGGTTAAGAAAACGCTCGTAAGTAAGAGCGACACTCCCAGACATAATCCTAAGCGAGCGGCGGCGCTGGACTGTCGATGGAAAATGCGTAGGATTGATTCGTAGCGAATCAAAGGGGGGAGAGTGTTGTAAAAGTTGCGTTAATTGTATGTAGGAAATATAATTTAGATTGTAAAATATGAGGATGTTTGTAGGCAAAATATATAGTTGTTTTTGCCAAAACTTATAATGAACGGATGGACAGAGATTGGGTCATCGTAAGAAGCCAACGCAGCAAACCCCGCTTTTTGGTAGCCTGCATGGCAGGCGGTACTTAGGAAATACCGCCTGCATGCCGCAAAACTGGGTGTGAATGAACTACCGCCCCATGAAGCATCAAAGCTATTTATAGATGTCATTTTTAAGTAAATATTCAAAATTAGCCACTCCCAAGTTGCTACCAAGTCTCAACATAAAATATTAAATTCCTTGATTATCATCACCGCCCGACTGAATTTTAAAATCCTCGTGAAAATGTTTTATATTTCGTTATACAATATAAATGTACCGCCCGACAAAATAATTCAAGACAGTTAATTTTTTTATATTTTATATAGGGTTTTTAGTGCCAATTTAAACTTCCAATTTCAAACAAACAGAATTTTGAATGAAATTTCATTGTATTTTAAAGAAACTCAGTCATTCTGTCATTGTTCGTGGAGATACGAGTTGATATATAAATTATATACTGAATATAAAATATAAAAAATAAATCTCCCACTGTCTTCGACATTTCAAAGTGTAGACTGTGTCTAGTGATGAGAATCAAGGAATTTATTTTATGTGCAGCCTTTAATATATTAAGGGAGTGGTCATTCTTTATGGGGAGTGGGGTGGTTGGGAAATGGGAGGGGGGACAAACGAAGTTTTACCCTTATAAATAGGGGGGGGGTCAAAAAAGTTTTAGCAGAGAAAGGGGGGAGGGGTCATAAAAGTTTTTGAACTTAAATACCATGTGTAGAGTTCTGATTTCTATAATCACAAATAACAAAAAAGAAGACTCTGAAAATGCTATTTCCAACGATCTAGAGACTCAAAATTTTCAAAATTTCCCTGCTCGGCGCCAACCATGGTAGCGCCTCGCGATCGTGGGAGCCGGGCCCACTAAGTTTAACAAGCTTTCTACCCCCTGAGGCCTGAGTGACTCTGTTGTGTTATTTTAATTTACATAAACATACCATGCAAGTACACTTAACTGATCAGATTCGGTCTATCAACGCACAATGTAACGCTGTATATACTATATCCAAAAATCTGTTTCAGAAAATGCTCACATTTCAGTTCTAGGGGTGGAAAAATACAAAAAATTTTCTGGGGGAGAATACCCCCAGACCCCCCTACTAGTACATACGATACCACACCAAACTTTTTGTCACCAACAACCATCTGTCATCTCTCCACACTCAATATAGTATGGTCCCTTTTTGTAGATGCCCACCCCCAGACAAGTTCTTAAAAACACCCTGTGTTCAAATCATTTCGCTGTATGAAGACAGGTCATGGGTTAGGGTTATGGTAGGACAAATGTTGCATTGCAAACTAGTAACACATAATATATATTCTTTAATCATATATGGTTGAATCATATTCACCAAGGTAAAACATCATGAGCTAGATTAAACAGATTGTCCTAATATCTAACTTTACCTGCAACGCACACTTGTTTCATGGCTGTTAATTTTTCAATCCACACTGGGGGGGGGGTCAGAAAAGTTTCTACTTTTATGAGGGGGGAGGCACAAAAAGTTTGCCTTCAGTCTGGAGGGGGGGGGGGCAAAAAAGTTTTCAATTCTTCTTTTCCCCATTTCCCAACCCCCCCCTCCCCATAAATAATGACCACTCCCTAA
>CACRXK020016984.1:0-10949 GCA_902702795.2 Paramuricea clavata | reverse complement strand
AACCTTGTCCTCAGCGTCAGGAACCTTGTCCTCACCGTCAGGAATCTTGTCCTCACCGTCAGGAAACTTGTCATCAATGTCAGGAACTTTGTCCTCAGCGTCAGGAACCCTGTCCTCACTGTCAGGAACCTTGTCGTTAATGTCAGGAACCTTGTCCTCACCGTCAGGAACCTTGTCCTCACCGTCAAGAACCTTGTCCTCACCGTCAGGAACCTTCTCCTCAGCGTCAGGAACCTTGTCCTCATTCTCAAGAACCTTGTCCTCAGCGTCAGGAACCTTCTCCTCAATGCATGTCAGGAACCCTGTGCTCACCGTCAGGAGCCTTGTCCTCAGCGTCAGGAACATTGTCCTCGGCGTCAGGAACCTTGTCCTCAGCGTTAGGAACCTAGTCCTCACCGTCAGGGACCTTCTCCTCACTGTCAGAAACCTTGTACTCAGCGTCAGGAACCTTCTCCTCACCGTCGGGAACCTGGTCATCACCGTCAGGAACCTTGTCATCAATGTCAAGAACTTTGTCCTCAGCGTCTGGAACCCTGGCCTCACTGTCAGGAACCTTGTCGTTAATGTAGGAACCTTGTCCTCACCGTCAGGAACCTTGTCCTCTCCGTCAAGAACCTTGTCCTCGCTGTCAGGAACCTTGTCCTCAGCGTCAGAAACCTTGTCCTCACCGTCAGGAACCTTGTCCTCACCGTCAAGAACCTTGTCCTCACTGTCAGGAACCTTCTCTTCAGCGTCAGGAACCTTGTCCTCACTGTCAAGAACCTTGTCCTCAGCGTCAGGAACCTTCTCCTCAATGCATGTCAGGAACCTTGTGCTCACCGCCAGGAACCTTGTCCTCAGCGTCAGGAACCTTGTCCTCAACGTCAGGAATCTTGTCCTCACCGTCAGGAAACTTGTCATCAATGTCAGGAACTTTGTCCTCAGCGTCAGGAACCCTGTCCTCACTGTCAGGAACCTTGTCGTTAATGTCAGGAACCTTGTCCTCACCGTCAGGAATCTTGTCGTCACCGTGAAGAACCTTGTCCTCACTGTCAGGAACCTTGTCCTCCGCGTCAGGACCTTGTCCTCAGCGTGAGGAACCTTCTCCTCAATGCATGTCAGGAACCTTGTGCTCACCGTCAGGAACCTTGTCCTCAGCGTCAAGAACATTGTCCTCGGCGTCAGGAACCTTGTCCTCAGCGTTAGGAACCTAGTCCTCACCCTCAGGGACCTTCTCCTCACTGTCAGAAACCTTGTACTCAGCGTCAGGAACCTGGTCCTCACCGTCAGGAACCTTGTCATCAATGTCAGGAACTTTGTCCTCGGCGTCAGGAAGCCTGTCCTCACCGTCAGGAATCTTGTCGTGACCGTGAAGAACCTTGTGCTCACCGCCAGGAACCTTGTCCTCAGCGTCAGGAACCTTGTCCTCAACGTCAGGAATCTTGTCCTCACCGTCAGGAAACTTGTCATCAATGTCACGAACTTTGTCCTCAGCGTCAGGAACCCTGTCCTCACTGTCAGGAACCTTGTCGTTAATGTCAGGAACCTTGTCCTCACCGTCAGGAATCATGTCGTCTCCGTGAACAACCTTGTCCTCACTGTCAGGAACCTTGTCCTCCGCGTCAGGAACCTTGTCCTCAGCGTCAGGAACCTTCTCCTCAATGCATGTCAGGAACCTTGTGCTCACCGTCAGGAACCTTGTCCTCAGCGTCAAGAACATTGTCCTCGGCGTCCGGAACCTTGTCCTCAGCGTTAGGAACCTATTCCTCACCGTCAGGGACCTTCTCCTCACTGTCAGAAACCTTGTACTCACCGTCAGGAACCATGTCCTCACCGTCGGGAACCTTCTCCTCAGCGTCAGGAACCTTGTCCTCACTGTCAAGAACCTTGTCCTCACCGTCAGAAACCTTCTCCTCAATGCATGTCAGGAACCTTGTCCTCACCGTCAGGAACCTTGTCCTCAGCGTCAGGAACCTTTTCCTCAGCGTCAGGAACCTTTTCCTCAGCGTCAGGAACCTTGGCCTCAGTGTTAGGAATCTAGTCCTCACCGTCAGGGACCTTCTCCTCACTGTCAGAAAGCTTGTACTCAGCGTCATGAACCTTCTCCTCACCGTCAGGAACCTGGTCCTCACCGTCAGGAACCTTGTCATCAATGTCAGGAACTTTGTCCTCAGCGTCAGGAAGCCTGTCCTCACCGTCAGGAATCTTGTCGTCACCGTGAAGAACCTTGTGCTCACCGCCAGGAACCTTGTCCTCAGCGTCAGGAACCTTGTCCTCAACGTCAGGAATCTTGTCCTCACCGTCAGGAAACTTGTCATCAATGTCAGGAACTTTTTCCTCATCGTCAGGAACCCTGTCCTCACTGTCAGGAACCTTGTCGTTAATGTCAGGAACCTTGTCCTCACCGTCAGGAATCTTGTCGTCTCCGTGAACAACCTTTTCCTCACTGTCAGGAACCTTGTCCTCCGCGTCAGGAACCTTGTCCTCAGGGTCAGGAACCTTCTCCTCAATGCATGTCAGGAACCTTTTCCTCACCGTCAGGAACCTTGTCCTCAGCGTCAAGAACATTGTCCTCGGCGTCAGGAACCTTGTCCTCAGCGTTAGGAACCTATTCCTCACCGTCAGGGACCTTCTCCTCACTGTCAGAAACCTTGTACTCAGCGTCAGGAACCTTCTCCTCACCGTCGGGAACCTGGTCCTCACCGTCAGGAACCTTCTTATCAATGTCAGGAACTTTGTCCTCAGCGTCAGGAACCCTGTCCTCACTGTCAGGAACCTTGTCGTTAATGTAGGAACCTTGTCCTCACCGTCAGGAACCTTGTCCTCTCCGTCAAGAACCCTGTCCTCACTGTCAGGAACCTTCTCCTCAGCGTCAGAAACCTTGTCCTCACCGTCAGGAACCTTGTCCTCACCATCAGGAACCTTGTCCTCACCGTCAGGAACCTTGTCCTCACCGTCATTAACCTTGTCCTCAGCGTCAGGAACCTTGTCCTCAGCGTCAGGAACCTTGTCCTCAATGTCAGGAACCTTGTGCTCACCGTCAGAAACCTTGTACTCAGCGTCAGGAACTTTGTCCTCAGCGTCAGGAACCCTGTCCTCACTGTCAGGAACCTTGTCGTTAATGTCAGGAACCTTGTCCTCACCGTCAGGAACCATGTCCTCACCGTCGGGAACCTTCTCCTCAGCGTCAGAAACCTTGTCCTCACTGTCAAGAACCTTGTCCTCACCGTCAGAAACCTTCTCCTCAATGCATGTCAGGAACCTTGTCCTCACCGTCAGGAACCTTGTCCTCACCTTCAGGAACCTTCTCCTCAGCGTCAGGAACCTTGTTCTCACCGTCAGGAACCTTGTCCTCAATGTCAGGAACCTTGTCCTCGCCGTCAGGAACCTTGTCCTCACCGTCAGGAACCTTGTCCTCACAGTCAGGAACCTTGTCCTCAGCGTCAGGAACCTTGTCCTCAATGTCAGGAACCTTGTCCTCACCGTCAGGAACTTTGTCCTCACCGTCAAGAACCTTGTCCTCACCGTCAGGAACCTTGTCCTCACCGTCAGTAACCTTGTCTTCAGCGTCAGCAACCTTGTCCTCAATGTCAGGAACCTTGTCCTCGCCGTCAGGAACCTTGTCCTCACCGTCAAGAACCTTGTCCTCACCGTCAGGAACCTTCTCCTCAGCGTCAGAGACCTTGTACTCAGCGTCAGGAACCTTGTCCTCGCCGTCAGGAACCTTGTCCTCACCGTCAGGAACCTTGTCATCAATGTCAGGAACTTTGTCCTCAGCGTCAGGAACCCTGTCCTCACTGTCAGGAACGTTGTCGTTAATGTCAGGAACCTTGTCCTCACCGTCAGGAATCTTGTCGTCACCGTGAAGAACCTTGTCCTCACTGTCAGGAACCTTGTCCTCCGCGTCAGGAACCTTGTCCTCACCGTCAGGAACCTTGACCTCACCGTCAGGGACCTTCTCCTCAGCGTCAGGAACCTTGTCCTCACTGTCAAGAACCTTGTCCTCAGCGTCAGGAACCTTCTCCTCAATGCATGTCAGGAACCTTGTGCTCACCGTCAGGAACCTTGTCCTCAGCGTCAGGAACATTGTCCTCGGCGTCAGGAACCTTGTCCTCAGCGTTAGGAACCTAGTCCTCACCGTCAGGGACCTTCTCCTCACTGTCAGAAACCTTGTACTCAGCGTCAGGAACCTGCTCCTCACCGTCGGGAACCTGGTCCTCACCGTCAGGAACCTTGTCATCAATGTCAGGAACTTTGTCCTCAGCGTCAGGAACCCTGTCCTCACTGTCAGGAACCTTGTCGTTAATGTCAGGAACCTTGTCCTCACCGTCAGGGACCTTGTCCTCACCGTCAAGAAGCTTGTTCTCACCGTCAGGAACCTTCTCCTCAGCGTCAGGAACCTTGTCCTCATTCTCAAGAACCTTGTCCTCAGCGTCAGGAACCTTCTCCTCAATGCATGTCAGGAACCCTGTGCTCACCGTCAGGAGCCTTGTCCTCAGCGTCAGGAACATTGTCCTCGGCGTCAGGAACCTTGTCCTCAGCGTTAGGAACCTAGTCCTCACCGTCAGGGACCTTCTCCTCACTGTCAGAAACCTTGTACTCAGCGTCAGGAACCTGCTCCTCACCGTCGGGAACCTGGTCCTCACCGTCAGGAACCTTGTCATCAATGTCAGGAACTTTGTCCTCAGCGTCAGGAACCCTGTCCTCACTGTCAGGAACCTTGTCATTAATGTAGGAACCTTGTCCTCACCGTCAGGAACCTTGTCCTCTCCGTCAAGAACCTTGTCCTCACTGTCAGGAACCTTGTCCTCAGCGTCAGAAACCTTGTCCTCACCGTCAGGAACCTTGTCCTCACCATCAGGAACCTTGTCCTCAGCGTTAGGAACCTTGTCCACAGCGTCATGAATCTTGTCCTCAGCGTCAGGAACCTTGTCCTCACCGTCAGGAACCTTGTCCTATTCTTAAGTTAATGTAACAACTAATATTGAAAATGCCTGCAAATCTAGAAATATCGATAACTGTCCTACTTTTGTGAATTCAAAAAATATTATAAACTGGCTTACTCTCCACGGCATATAAAAAGCACAAAATATTCCGGTGGAAAAAACTCCAGGACTGGAGAGTCCTTGAAAATCCGTAGAAGTCCTTGAAAGTCCTGGTATTAATTTCCTTAACGATTGACATTAGTAATTTTGATTAAAATTGCTGAATAAAGTGAATTATTTGCTGGTTAAAGTCTAAATTCCGTGCTATTTTCAGCCACTCTTTTCATTTATGAAAAGCGGCAAAAATAGAAAAAAGGGAAAGGCTATCGCCTTTACTTTTCGTCCATTTCTAGCGACTTACTTCATTTTTGTAAAAGAGGCAAAAAATGACAAGTCTTTAGCCTGAACTTTTTCGTCCATTTTTAGCCACTTATTTCTTTTTTGAAAAAGGGGCAAAGTGAAAAAAATGTAAGGCTACAGCCTTAACTTTTTGTTCATTTTTAACCGCTTATTTCATTTTTGAAAAGGGGACAACCAATGACAAAAAAGTAAGGCTACAGCCTTTACTTTTCGTCCATTTTTAGCCACTTATTTCATTTTTAATAAAGAGGCAAAAAATGATAAAAAGTAAGCCTATAGCCTTTACTTTTCGTCGATTTATAGCCGATTTTTCATTTTTTGAAAAAGAGCCGATTTTTCAATTTTTGAAAAAGAGCCGATTTTTCAATTTTTGAAAAAGAGGCAAAAAAACAGCCAAAAGGTAACCAAAGGCAAAAAACAGCCAAAAAGTAACCAAAGGCCTTTATAGTCCGTGTGTTGTGACCTCGAAAAGTGCCTAAAAAACAATTTTCATTAAGCATGTCTTAGAACTGAAATACTTTTACGGGAACTAACACTTTCGAACACGCTGAGTTCAAATCCGAAAAGTTCCCACTCCGTAGACCCGCAGTTTTTTCACAAAATGCTATTTTATCTTCACTAATTTCACATCAAATTTTTTCATTGTTCAACGTCACGGATCGATGACGATACACTATTTTGTCACTCAAAAGGACCAATTTCTATTAACCATTCTTCCTTTTAACAAAAAACCGGTTTTGCTCGAATCATTTTGAGTTATGTAATCTTATGCGTGTTGGACGTAAACAACATATCTTGTCTACAACTTTGAGAAGGTACAGATAATTCTTTATAATATTCTTAGTTCTGGAACTATCTCTGTAAAATCAAAAGGACGTTAATGTCAAGTCTTTGGGCTATGTCTCTGGGCTGAGAAATAATTCCTTACATGGGATCAAAATGTTTTATACAAAGATATAAAACGGGAATCTATATGTAATGGATCAGCATGGAAATTTCCAACACGGTTTTCAAGATGTAATTCAAGAGATAACTTATCATTGCATTTGAACTATTATATCAGTTGGTGTTATACTGTGCGATAAGCGAGTATTATTGGAAAGAGGGTTTCTATATTCGTCGAAATCATCGAATAAACAGCTCATGCACACATTTCTCCACTTCGCGGTAAGTTTACAGAGCATATTTTATACGTTGTGACTGGTCTTTGTCTTTGATGTGAACATTTATTCTTATAGCTTAAGGTTATTTAAGATTGATCCTGTCGTAAGTCTTCTACCTGCAAGCATTAGACAATATTTCGTTTTAACGTTGTCTTTGCCGTTACGTTGGCTTTGCGTTACTTTTGTTTTAAATATCTGGATCGCGTTAAATTAGTTACTTTTCTGGCCAGTGACATAGCTAAAAGACTTGACATTAATGTCCTTGTGATTTTATAGAGATATCTCTAGAACTGAGTGTTTTAGAAAGCGTTATCTGTACCTTCTCAAAGTTGTAGACAAAATATGTTGTTTACGTCCAACACGCATAAGATTGCATAACTCAAAATGATTCGAGCAAAACCGATCTTTTGTTAAAAGGAAGAATTGTTAATTGAAATTGGTCCTTTTGAGTGACATAATCTTGTATCGTCATCGATCCGTATCGTTGAACAATGAAAAAATTGGCTGTGAAATTAGTGAAGATAAAATAGCATTTTGTGAAAAAACTGCGGGTCTACGGAGTGGGCACTTTTCGGATTTGAACTCAGCGTGTTCGAAAGTGTTAGTTCCCGTAAAAATATTTCAGTTCTAAGACATGCTTGATGAAAGTGAACGATATCGGGTCACAACACACGGACTATTACTTTAGTCCATTTTTAGTCGATTTTTCAATTTTGAAAATGAGGCAAAAAAACAGCAAAAAAGTAAAGGCTATATAGCCTTAAAAATCCCCAAAAGGTGAAGGCTAATAGCTTAAATTTTGGACGATTTTATATTTCTGAAATATAGGGAAAATAATTGCAAAAACGTACTAAGGGGATAAACGCTTGATAGTTCGTTTTTGACACTTACATTTTTCAGAAAGTGACAAAAATTAAATATCAAAAACTTTATTTTTTCATCATTTTTTTGTGCCGAAAAGTAAAGGCTCAAGCCTTTAATTTTTGGCGACTTAATTTTTTTAAGTGAAATTTGGCGCTGAGACATTATGTAGAAATTAGTATGGTTGCTAGCAATGGATAGATCAAGTAGTCCAGTGGTAGTCTGCCGGTGTAGCATTTGGGAGAACTAGGGATCGACCCCTGCTGTAGTCAAAACATTTTAATGTCAGGCGTAGTAGAGTAAAAAAAGAAATTAAAGCAAGTGTAGACGAAATGGTCTAGTGGTAAGGACAAAGTCAAAGTGTTGCAAGTGTGTGAAGCTAGTATCAATTCCCAGTTGTGTGAAAAGCACTTTAACGTCAGGCATCGTTGTTAATTAATTACACCCGAGATGAGAAAGAGTTAAGTATAATAAAAAAGGAGTTAAAGCGTGTAAGTGAGATAGTCTAGTGGTAAGGACAAAGTGTTGTACGTGTGTGAAGCCAGCATCAATTCCTGCTGTAGTTAAAAAAAATCTTTTTGGGCCTCAGTTATACAGTCAAAGAGGAAAGGAATAAATAGAATAAAAAAATAACCATTTCACCAAGAGTCCTTATGGTCTAGTGGTACCTTCATCATCCGTGTAAGTCAAGTAAGTAAGTCAAGTAAGTAAGTCAAGTAAGTAAGTATAAAAGTAACGAAAGTAAATAAAAAATCCCGAAGAGGTCCTGGAATCATTGAAAGAAGCGCCGATTTTTTATGATCTTGAGAATCCCGTATTTTGGTGTCTGATGAGCACGCTCATATATGCTTGTTTCACGTCTTTTTCGATTACATAGCCGGAACAACTTGCTTTTATCTCTACGCACTGTCCAGTTATGCAAGAATGAGGCATCGACAGAAAGCCTATTGACCGTAGATTCCAAAAATTTAATTTTCAGACAGTGGTAAATTTAACATATTTCTACACGAGCCTTGAAATTCAATAGAAGATAAGGTTCGAAACGGGATAATATTAACTTTCACGTCTTTTCGATTATATATGTAGCTGGAAAAACCTGCATTTTATGTCCAGTGACTGTTTAGTAATGCAAGAACGAGGCATCAGCAGAATGCTTATTCACCGTAGATTACAAAAATGCAATTTTCAGCCCGTGACAATTTCAAATTTTTGTTACACGGGCCTTGAAATTGAATATAACATAAGGTTCGAAACGGCATAATATTAACTTTCACGTTTTTTTCTATTAAACAGCTGAAAAAACTGCTTTTTATCCCCACGGACAAGTCTAGTGATGCACAAGTAAGGCATCAACAGGAAGCCTGTTGATCGTAGATTGCAACAGTGCAATCTTCATATCAGCCCAAATTCAAGTCTCTGCTACAGGAGCCTTGAAATTCAGTAGAACATAAGGTTCGGAACGGCATAATATTAACTTTCACGTTTTTTTCGATTACACATGCAGCTGGAAAGACCTGCTTTCAATGTCTACGAACTCTCTAGTTATGCAGGAACGAGGCATCAGCAATCAGCAGAAAGCCCATTGATCATAGATTGCAAAAATATAATTTTGAGGCCGTGCGAAATTCAAGTTTTTGCTATACGGCCGTTGAAATTGAATAGAACATAAAGTTCGCAACGGCATAATATTAACTTTCACGTTTTTTTCGATTAGACAGCTGGAAAAACCTGCTTTTTATCTCCAGGGACAAGTCTAGTGATGCACGACTGAGGCATCGACAGAAAACCTATTGATGATAGATTCTAAAAATACTATTTTCATATCAGCCCAAATTCATGTCTGTGCTACAGGAGTCTTGAAATTCAATAGAACATAAGGATTGCAAAAATACAATTTTCAGGCCGTGCCAAATTCAAGTTTTTGCTACACGGGCCTTGAAATTGAATAGAACATAAAGTTCGCAACGGCATAAATATTAACTTTCAGGTTTTTTTCGATTAGAGAGCTGGAGAAACCTGCTTTTACCTCCACGGACAAGTCTAGTGATGCACGAGTAAGGCATCGACAGAAAGCCTATTGATGATGGATTCCAAAAATACAATTTTCTGATCAGCCCAAATTCATGCTTTTGGGGCTTTGAACTTTTCGTCCATTTTTAGCTACTTATTTCATTTTTGAAAAAGAGACAAAAAATGACAAAGAAGTAAGGCTATAGCCTTAACTTTTCATCCATTTTTAGCCATTTATTTCATTTTTGAAAGTGGCAAAAATTAAATGTAAGGCTATAAGCTTAATTTTTCGTCCATTTTTAGCCATTTATTTCATTTTTTAAAAAGTGGCAAAAAAGTAAGGCTATAGCCTTAACTTTTCGTCCATTTTTAGCCACTTATTTCATTTTTAAAAAAAAAGACGCAAAAATGACAAAAAAGTAAGGCTACAGCCTTAACTTTTCGTCCATTTTTAGCCATTTATTTCATTTTTTAAAAAGTGGCAAAAAAGTAAGGCTGTAGCCTTAACTTTTCGTCCATTTTTAGCCACTTATTTCATTTTTTAAAAAAAGAGGCAAAAGTGACAAAAAAGTAAGGCTGTAGCCTTAACTTTTCGTCCATTTTTAGCCATTTATTTCATTTTTGAAATAGTGGCAAAAAATGACAAAAAAGTAAGGCTATTATAGCCTTTACCTTTCGTCCATTTTTAGCCACTTATTTCATTTTTAAAAAAGAGGAAAAAAAACGACAAAAAAACCTTTCGTCCACTTTTGGCCACGTATATTTCATTTTTGGAAAAGGGGCAAGAAATGACAAAAAAACAAGTCTCGAATCGACATCTTTCGAAAAATATTGTCCAAAATTATCGACGATATTCGACAATCTTCTTTCGTGTACCATTTGCACCCAGTTTAGTTATCCTACCCAACAAACAAAAATTGAGCTGCACCCGTATATTATACATTAGTATATAAAGATCATGTAATGGGTCAAGGTTATAGGGTTAGATTTTTAGCATATTTCATGACATTTCTATACATTGATGAACATAACATATCCATATGAACAAAATTTTTAAGTCTGGCAAGGTTTTACTTGTCTGTCTATATTCTAGATTCTAGCTGAGGGCTGCAGACATGGAGACACCTAAGCAATATGCAGTTACACAAAGAGAAGAACATTGGCACGAAGAGACCGCAAGTATCTACTGGCAATAAAGTAAGGCTTAACCTTTTCAATTGTTGAAAAAGATGCGAAAATGGGAGAAAGGTAAGGGTAACCCCTTAACTTTCCGTCCATTTTTAACCTATTTTTCAATTTTTTAGATAGAGGCAAAAAATGGCAAAACAGTATAAATGAAAAAAAAAAGGTATGTTTAAAGCCAAAATTTGAGTTTTAAGCTGAAAATATATGTCTTAAAGGGTATTGGCAACAAAAAATTTTATTGCTTCGTCTGAAAGAGCATGAAAAATAAGCCGATTGGCCGTTTAATGCTCTCTTCTATCTCATCTAGTTTGGAAGTTATACGCAAAAATGTGCAAAATATAAGTTGCTGATTCAGCACAACGTGTGACGTCATTGGTTGGGTAAGTATGTTTAATGAATACTAAAC
>CACRXK020016983.1:0-10950 GCA_902702795.2 Paramuricea clavata | reverse complement strand
GGAGCTCATGTTGGAAAACTAATAATTACAAGCTTAACTATAATAACAACGAAAACGAGAATCCTTACCTTGCTTTTGGATTCAGTTTCACCTCTGACCCCTGTCTCAACCATAAAGATTACACAGAACAAGCAAATCACAAATTTAGAATCCATCTCAAATTAGTATCTCCAAATGATTCCTGACAATAAAACAAGGAAGATACTTTTTTATACTTATAACAAGTGAGATATTTTATTTTGTTTTTCAACTAGTAACATTTGTCTAAAAAATGGGAATTTTCCATTTTTAAAAAACTGTATCGAGACACTCATCATTTACTCATCAATTTATCACAACACGCATGAGAGAAACCCGACTACAGGTTTCAGAGAGGTAACACTACAGAGCCATCTGTATGATGATTGCTACCATTCCAGAGAGAAAATTTCGATCTGCTGTTGTTGTATAAAGTATGATAAAAGATGCAACAAACAAGCTGCAACACATGTACAGAGTTGAGTATCACACTTTTACACTTATCATGCGCATATTGTGAATTACAATTATAACTTACGCGACAAAAAAATCAGTTGTTATACCATTTTTAGTTATATTTCGGTAGCGTTTTAATGTTCTCGAAAAAACCTGGAGCGATCGAAGATCTCCCCAGCCCCTCAATATAAATTAACAAAAATGTAAAAATGATGAAATCAATGTTTTCATCACATAATGTATAACCTTAATCAACAAAGCATTTCGACATAACATGTATTTTAGTGACTGAAGAACGAAATAAAAACTTACGTCGTCCACGACCTTGAAGAATATGAAAACTGATACGGCTTTTTGGTCCACCAAACGTCTTGTCAATCTACAACTGTTCACTGTCAAACATTGAACGCATCTGACAGGCAAGCTTGCAAAACTTGTTTATAAATGCTTCTGTATTGATAACATGAACAATTAAAACAATTGTCACAATGAATCGTTTCAGCTCCGATGTAACAATAGTTTTGGTTTTTTCTCTACGACAACAGGATGTTCTAGAGAGTACTTCGTTTCAGTTTGGACTTAACTTTAACCCCACCTCTGACTGTGCTATATAGACAATCGACCATTCTTATCTTTCAAACAACATTCAATAATATAATTATACTGAACTTTGTATAATGGTTCATTTTTCCAAGGCCAAGCTGTTAATTAAACAGCATAATATTTATGCTGTCATTTACAATCAAACGCGCCGCGCACCAAATTATTTTTTACGTTCTTTGCTAGCGGTCAACGTCAAATTCACACAGTAAATTTCAAGATAAAATTTTGTCCTAAAAATTACCCTGTTTTTGAGGTAATTTTCAGTAGGGAGTAATTTTTGCTCCACTGGTTCGGGAGTAAATTTAACTGCAGAAACGTGGGTATACCTCAACTCAACGTTACGCTTGCTGTCAACGTTACTTTTACCCAAGTTAACGTTAATATCGTATAATATATTTTTTGGCGAATAAATATGCGGGCGGACATTTTATTTCGTCGATATTACATGTAATAAATATTGACTAATAAATATTAATCATTATTATATATTCAAAGTCTATTTTTGTTCGTGATTGGTCAAAACGCGTCGGATTTCGAAATATTGCGGAAATATAAGATATCTATGGTTATTCCACCTCAGCTTTCGTCTTTAGTGGAAGTGGATAACACAGACCGAGACCTTGATAAATGACGATATCATACTCAACCTCATTCAATAATTGTTTAATATTAAGTATTGACTATTGTTTTGTTGGTAAATATTTGCTTCTATCAACTATCTTTTTTGACTGTCATACTTCGTCGTTTTATCCTATTGACTCGCTTTAAAATTTATTTCGTGCTTTTAATACGTTTAAACCTTCAAAATAGTTAGCAAGTAATGTGAGCTAAAAACGAATTAGAGGCGTGGCAAATGCATTTACACAATATTTATGTTTAATCTGCTTGGCGTACTCTTCATGTGCCGAACTTATTTGTATTAGACCCTGAGCGACACAAGAACGCCAGTGCTTCAAACGGCGTATACAAAATATGGACTTGAATAACTTAGTTCTGCACTTCACTTGGTGGAATTAATATTAGGATGTTCGGGTTTGTAATCCAAGTGAGAATATATACATTTTTAAAATAATATATACGTCTTAAAATGTATAAATTCTCACTTGGTATACAAAATATATGTTATTGACAAGCGAAACCTAAAATTAAATAAAATTCAAAACAACAAGTCTATTTTTAAATTACAAGATGGTTATTATGATACCAGTAAGAACACATTTTAAAAGTTGAGTTGGGTTTGGCACATGAGTGGAACGGCGTATGAATCAATGTCGCTCCAACGTCGCATGATGCGACCAGCTCTGCCGAACTTGCGTCGAACTTTTGCCGCTACAAATTCTGCCGTAATTAATTGATTCATACGTCGCTCTTCTGCCGTACCTAATTTGTTAATTAAGTTTGGCACATGAAACTAAATACGCCGTTTACGGGCCTAAAGGCTGTTTTCCACTTTGCCCGTATACCGTATAGTGTACCGGTGAGCATGCGCAGATTGAAAAGTGGGTGATAAATCCACGTATTTCCGATGTCACAGTTGGGCATCAAAATAACAAGTTCGTCGCGAGTCAGCTTTTCGGCGTGCTACGGACGACATTCACTAAATTTTGAAATTTAAAAATCTTTTTGATACGTTTCGGTACGGTACGGCTGAAGTGGAAAACGGTCTTTAAAGTATTTTAATACATATGAACACAGTCAGTGAAAAATTTCTTTATATTGTGTCTGTGCATGAACAGTATTGTAGCTTGCGACAATACGCCAACATAACGTTGACTTGGTCTTAGGTAAACGTTACGTTGGCATTAGGAAACGTACCGTTGAGTTGAGATCAACGCGACGTCGACTGCTAGCAAAGAGCTAGAAAATGTAAAGTTTTTTGCATCACCAAATTGTCAAATAAATCAGTGAAAAAGGCCGGGAGCATATTACAGTTCGCAATGAAAGCGTGCACTTTCATGTACATTGTTGCAAACAATTGTAATAATTGAATTGGCATTGTCCTTGTTCAAAACCCGTGCAAACTAATCAACTTTGCATAATATAGATTAGTGTGCAGATTATTAAATAATTTCTTTATAGCAGCGTGAAAATATCAGCCAATATTTTAACTTTGTTCAGTTAGGTAAACACAAATTGCAAATATAAAACCAAAGTCGCATGATACAATTGTATATGCAATGAGTTAGTGTTATGCCTATCCTCTATAGAATCAAAATAATAGTAAATTTGGTATATATATATCATTACATTTACAGTCCTATAAAATTATCCGTTGTTTGTCAGGAAGCCGTGAAATGAGTTGATGTTATGCCTATATAACTTGACGAAGACTGCCTTAGTTTGAGTCAAACCGACACGAATATTTTTCAACTAGTTTCGACAAAGTTTGTACACTTTCTAAATTATCTAGCTTGGTAAATATAAGGTATTGCACTTTGTTATCATCCAAATTGTTTGGATATAATTAAAATAACAGGAAGTTCTAGATCGATCGTTTCCAGCTCCGACAAGACCTCTTACTGGGTGCTATATACAAAGATTCTGTATATTCTTAATACTACATTTCGCAATAGAGAGTAAAAATATTGAACATCTATAATTTATAATAATACATATAAAAATGTTTTAAATTGAAAAAATTGTGATACAGCCATCAATATGCATGCAAAGCGGACAAAATTCCGAACAGTAAAATATAAAGGGCAATTCTCCAACATCAATCGATTTTACAAATATCAAGCCCATTTTACAAATATCAAGTCCATTTAACAAATAAAACGAAGTCGATCTTGCCAGTTAGGTCATAGTTTATTCAATGAATGTATATGATTATGTAGTAATTTATTCAACGATCGAACAAACATGGCGTATTTAACCAATAAATTCGCTTGTTAATACCGCAAAAGCAACGCTAAAATGGATAATGGGTCATAAGAAAGGAAATTTAAGGCTATGAGCGTAACGGACTAGAAATTTGACTCATAAAACGAGCAGTTAGTGACGCATTTATCTCAAACACGGAGTCATTCCCGTAGCAGTTGCATGCAACATTGCAACGTTGAAGACAATTTATTTTGAATCTTCCTTGGTTCCTTTGCTGAATAGTTTTACGAAATCATTTCATATTACGTTCCGCCATGTTCTTGTCCGATGTTGAAGAAATTACTACATCATCATTGCATATAAATTATGAAAAAATTTTTGTAAAATGGATTTCCAGATATTTGAGAAAACCGACTTAATGCGGGAGAAATGGACTTGATATTTCACTGTTTGCATTTTGTCTGCTTGGCCAAACATATTACATGCACGAACCTGGGGATGCATGACCCGCGTGGCAGACGGTTTTTTGGGGGAAGACTTGCGGGCGGGAAATTTAGGGCGGTAGAACTTCGCGTGGGCGGAGAAAGGGCAGGCGTGAAAAGCCCTTTTCTCCGCCCGAGCTAAGTTTTTCTGCCGTAATTTTCCTACCCGCAAATCATCCCCCAAAAAACTGTCTGCTACGCAGGCTAGGCGATGCATGCAATTGTATATTACCTCATGCTGATAAACCTACCAACATTACTGATGAATGATTTGATCTGATATTACATAAAGCATTTTTCAAACAAAGCGTGAACATCGTTTATATCAGAAAAAAATCTAGCGATTAATTTACTGCGCGATCGAGGTAAATACATGCATCTCAAGTAATTCCACCTACAACATCGATATCCGTGCTGCACCATCTTGCAATACAGAGCGTCCCAAAAAGAAAAGTCCGCCCCCCCCCCCTCCTCACTCCCACAATATTTAGTCGTATTGCTGCACGTTCGATTCTTACCAGAAGACCTAAAGTTGCATTTTTCGCAGGTGGTCTAAAGTTGTTATAAATTTTCTTTCGAACATTTTACCTACAAATATATCCCATACGTCTAGGTTAGGCAGGAAAAACCTGTAGTAAAATTAGCGTCATCAAGTAAGAATCATGCAGTCCTTTATGAGGATCGTGATAATATAGAATTGTATATAATATATAGGTGTAAACCCAACAACAAAATTAAAAGAAACCACGCGAATGACCAAGTAAAAAACGTATCCTTGTAGCTATATTCGAAATATATTTGAAGTTAAATCGAGAAAAAAGTAAATAATTAAATACGGCGCAGGGTATACATTCATGGTCACTTATACTTTAACCTGTAATTATTCATCTCGTTTACATATTAGTGCAGATACTGTATAATCATAATACTGGTACAAAGTAGTATGGCAGCTTATAATGAAGCCATTTAGACTTAGTGATAGTTGAACTTGATTCATTTACTCTTGAGGCGGTGGTACTTCTTCAATCACAATACGAGACACGGAATTCCAACCAGTATCACCATTTCCGAGACTATAACCCTGACACTTGCCTATCCAGAACCCCACACGTACATGACCTTTAGGAACCTGGTTACAGTAGCCTTCAATATGGCGGTGACGATGGGGGTTGACTTGGGTAGACTTAACGTAAACAACTCCTTCAATAGTCGCTGGTTTTGCACATTCTGCGCCATCAAATGTAAAATACCATCGATTGCAAACACCATTGCCATAAGAACGTAGGTTTCCTTCGTAAAATACACGAAGTGAAGTGTTGTCGTACTTCTTGTTGAAAACACAGCTCTATGCATAGTCAAAGAAAGACATCAGTTAGATCTAATTTATCCGAGTATACAGTTTCGCGCACACGTATAGCTATTTTCAATATACATTTGTCAGGGACGTGCTGGATAGGGTCGAGACAACGAGAACTCCTTGTGGGCCCTTGCCATCATCAAATTTTTTCAAACATTGAGATTTTTATTTTCACAATCAGGATTAAGATATTACAGTGTCTATTGTAAAAATCAAACTTCATGAAAATATTACGGAAGAATTTTTGTATGTTGGACCGAAAAGTTACGATATGACCGGAAAAAATTTCGTCTCCGGATATGTCCGGAAAAATTTTTGCATTCCAGGAAAAATTACTATATGTCCGAAAAAAATTTGGTATAACGGAAAAAATTGGCGACGTCCTCCCCCCCCCCCGCCGTTCGCCAACAGTTTTGGAAAAAATATTAATATTGAGCCACCGTTTACTGCGCATGGGCCCCATCAGACGCTGCTCACTCGTTGTCTTTTTTAAGACCCCCCCCACGTCTCCGACACTTGTGCTAATTATAATCAAATGTGTAGCACCAACATTTATTTAAATAAGTTCCTTGTGCCACAATAGTTCAAAGTACTCTCCTTGGTGGTTTACTTTGAATTCTCCATTAATGAAGGTAATTTTAAGTTCACTTTAATTTATGAACAACTCATGTAGATCTCTATGACTTCAGTAGACACTATAGACTATAGTTTAATATATTCTAATCACATTAAAAAAGTCATTCTGTGCTCTATACATTGAACACAAAATAGTATACACAGTGTGTTAGTGACCTTTAAAAAAGTTGTTACTAATTCATGAAGAAAAGACGAGGAAATACTACCGTGTCGGTGGTTTTACATGTGATAAAAAATCATTAATTTACATAAACCTTTAATTTTCTCGGCCTAGACAATATTTATTTTTAAAATTACTTCGCCAATGAACTACCCATAAGATGGGTCGTTTTTGAGCCATTTAAAACACTATAACAGTTGCTGTGCACTCATATTTTATATCTGATAAAGTACTCCTGTTCGTGTTCTAGGTATAGTACAAACGGTTTGGTGCAATAATACTCTAATGAAATTCAGTCACTTAATTGCCTAACTGTAATTTGTGGGACTTATATAGAACAATAATTTCTTATGTATGTGCATGTCCAATTGTCCAAGTAATGTTACCGGCGTTAAACATTTTGGCCAGTGCTAATTTTTCGAATAGTTGAAGTATCCAAATTCCGGAAAAAATGTTCAGCCAGGGGAGCATGGTGAAGTAAGGCAAGGCGAGGCAGCCGAATAGAAAACATTATTATACTGTAGGTTTTTTCTCTTTAATCGGGAATTTGACGCTCAGTTAAGTGCCTTTGGCCCAATTTGAAGATTTGACAATTTCTTTTACTAATAAACATTAAATGCTCAACATCGCTGGTTGTTTTGCATGCAGGGATAATTTCCTCACTAAATTCCCCTCCGCAGGTCTAAAATATCTTTTATTTAATAATAAATATAGTGATATTAATACCTGTATCAATCCTGTTTCTTTGATATCTTCCCTTTTCCACACACATTGTTTCCAAGGTGACGTCACAAGTTCTACATTTCCTGTTTTCCCAGGCCTCCCAGGATCTCCTTTCGCACCAGCAGGACCAGTTGCTCCAGGCAGACCATCTCTTCCGGGATTTCCTGGAACACCAGGGATACCTGGGATGCCTGCTGAAGCACAGGTTACATGAGAAGGCTTGTGAAAATAACAGTAAGTTGTTTAGAATAGTTCCCTCGATACCAGTGTAATCTAGTAACATGATTTTTTTGTGTTGGTGTTGTGTACTCAGGTGAATATGATGTTTGTGATGTTACTCTTATGGGTGTATATCCACACCGGGTGAGCTTGAAAAATATGTATTTCAAAGGCTAGTATTCCAAAGGTCGTAGGTTCGATTCCCACTGTGGCCGGGCGTATTTTTCAAGCTCGCCGGGCCTCGCCCGGTGTGGATATACACTCAGAGTAACATCACAAACATCATATTCACCGGAGTACACAACACCAACACAGAAATATAAAATGAATATATTCATATTAGCAATGACTGTTATAGGTGACGCTAATCGATTACTGTTCTTAATGCTGCCCGAAAGCAAATGGGAACGATTCTGGGGCGCACTAAAGCTACGATAAGCATTTTTGATTGTTGCAAGGTTGGTATAAGAAGTATCCTAGTATAAAAAGGAGTATACTGGTATAAGAAGTATTCTGGTCTAAGAAGTATTCTGGTATAAGAAGTATTCTGGTATAAGAAGTATCTTGGTATAAGAAGTATTCTGGTATAAGAAGTATTCTGGTATAAGAAGTATTCTGATATAAGAAGTATTTTGGTATAAGAAGTATTTTGGTATAAGAAGTATTCTGGTATAAGAAGTATTCTGGTATAAGAAGTATTCTGGTATAAGAAGCTAGTATAAGATTTTGAAAAAAGTGGTCTATACCCAGATAAACTGACGCATACTACGTCTGTCAGAGTCTGTGTACAGTATTATGCTGTAATACCGAGTCTGTGAAATTTCGTGACATTGCTTGTCGTCCCCCAGCTGCGTTACCCAGATGTGGGTTGTTGATACTGATTGGTTATAGTTAAACTCAGTAGAATATGATTGGCTGAGTTTCAACAAAGTTCTGACTTTGATTTACTTAAACAAATCACATCCCACTCCGGAATTGCCGTTATTTTCAACTCGTTGTTGCATTTTGTTTGTTCAATTGGATATCGAAACTGGCACTCTGGCAAAACTGGCGCTCTGGCGAAACTGGCGCTGTGGCAGATGGATAAAAAGCCAAAAACGTAGATAATTTTGGCGTATGGCATTTAGAGTCGTTATAGAAGACGTAAGACATAGTTTGTATAATTACCATATACTATTTTGTATATTATTTGTGACGTGTTCTGTGCTTTGCTACACGGCTTAATAACCATTATTTCTTTTTTGAAATTTTTGCATCAGATCTGAGTACTACAGTGTCGAGTACTACAAACTACAAACTTGGCATTCATCTCACCCAGCATCTTAAGTGGGGCGAACATGTGAAAAATACTACAGCTTCCTGTTATGCTACAATTGCATGTTGAGGAAGCTGAAACACCGGCCTGGCCCCGTATAATTTGCGTAAGACCTTGACAGAATTACTTGTCCTGTCGAAACTGGATTACGGTGATACAGCCTTCTATCCACTGATAAATGTAGATTTGAAGCGGCTCCAGAAATGCCAAAATGCCGCAGCAAGCTTCGTCCTAGGGAAATACGTTAAAGGCCGGTAAATCTTGAAAAGGTCGGATGGCTCCCCATGAAGGAAAGAAGAGACTTGCACCTCCTACAACAAACCTTTAAAGCAATTCATTTTCCTAACTGGCCTAAATATCTTAGTTTAGAACAGTCCATAAACGAAAGAAACCTCTGGTCGAAAGGCAGCATTCGTTTAAAAGTACCATTAGAGAACAAAACTTTTTAGGACAGCGCCTCAAATTAGAAACGTTTCACATTAGAAACTACAAGGATTTTAAAATTTTTACTGAATTAACCAAAGATTTTTTAATCGAACAGAAGTAATTAATCTTGTAAATTTTATACATTGTTAGTGTTGGATAATATACAGTATTGTTAGCAGACTAAGGGTTAGATACTTTAAATGGTTGGATAATTTAATAGGGTTGAATAATTTATATATATTGTTAGTGTTGGATAATTTTAAGTAGATTTGTAGGGGAAGAGCCATTTTTATGGATTCTTCAATAAAGTCATGGGGAAGCATAGGGATCGAAGAGTAAAATTCACAATGAACATCACTTGTGTGTCAAGAAAATATTATTTCGATTTTGAAAATCAAAGTCCAGCGTTCGTTGATATTTAAAACCAGCCAATTAAAATTCATTACGTCTAGTCGTGACCAATCAGAATCAACTACCCAGATCTGAGTAGCGCTACTGGGGGTCGACAAGCAAGGCCACGAATTTCCACAAACTTATTACAGCCGCAATATGTCCGCAGGCTAGGTTTGTCACTGGAAACAAAATATTTTGTGGCGCTTGCATAATTCTTCAATATATTTCCATATACTGCAGTTACAATTATTATAAATAATTACAAGCTTAACTACAATAACAAGGAAAAGGAGAATTCTTACCTTGCCTTTAGATTTACTTTCACCTCTGACCCATGTGCCAAGCATAAAGATTGCACAGAACAAGAAAATCACAAATTTAGAATCCATCTCACAATATGTCCGGATGATTCCTGGCAATAAAATAAGCAAGATAGTTTTTGATACTTTTAACAAGTAAGATACGTTTGTTTGTTTTTTTTTAACAAGTAATATTTGCCCAAAATATGGTACACGTGGTAATCATCAATTTCTCATTTTTGAAAAACTGTATCGAGCCACCTTTAATAAACTTTACAAGATACCCAAACAAATGCCGGTTCGCTATATCTAGTTGTATTACAATGCTGACTATAACAAGAGGCTGTTATAGCTGTCTATAACCGGGTACCATTAATTGTGTTTGGTTTATCAAAACGTCAAACTGATTGCCCTTAAATGCAATAAATATTACATTGTGTTCGAATTTGTAGTACTATTAAGTTGAAATAAATAGAAATATGGGTTAATATTAAACTCATGAATTGTGCAAGGAACTATGATATTTGATAGTGGCGTAGCGAATAAAAATGATAGACTTTTAGGGGCTGTTTAAACAAGGGCGGATTTTCATATTTTTCTCGGGGGGGGGGTGCAAAAATTTCAGGGGGGTGGTGAAGATCATGTGCAGGGGCGGATCTAGGGTTTTTGATGACCGGTTTCTAGGTTCACCCAACTAATAGGGGGGTCCGGGGCATGCCGTCCGGAAATATTTTAAAATTTGGGGCTCTGAAACAGCATTTCCTGCGTTCTGACGTCACTTTTAAAATTAATCTAATGATTAGAAAATGCATGTTTTTAAGTGAATTTTTGACTAATACGCAGCTCTAACAATGAGTTGAACCTTTTCCGAAGCGTATTAGCTAGTGCCTAGTGATAAAAATATAGGATCCGCTAATTGCTAACACTTCGATTTAGATCTACACGCTTTCAATCCAACTCTAACGACGAACTAAAAACCAAACTGCAACAACGTGAAAGCTTCGCAATCATTTCCTGATTCTCAATCGCAATGATCAGTG
>CACRXK020016982.1:0-10950 GCA_902702795.2 Paramuricea clavata | reverse complement strand
CAGTAATGACGCTAAAATTATATATAGAGGGAATTTCTGTCTGGATTTCAACTTTTCACAAGAACTCAATATCATTGAGCGAGGAGCGGTCTCCCCTCCTCTTCCCCTCTGCTTGGCTGGGCCATTGTGACAAAGCCAACGTCCAACGGTTATATGAATCGATGGCGATGCAGGAAAAAAGAATAAGTCCGGTCTTGCGACCGATCAGTCTATCTTTTACTCATAAAGGACATATTAAGTTAGAGCAAAGATATGGCATTTTTTTCTCACCACTGGGTAAAACGTAATTTTTTTTATTAGTTTTCAAACACTCATTAATAAATCATAAGCTTATTGGCAAATCACATGTCGACCATAATATCTCAACGTGAAGAGAATTTATACCTTATAAAACTAATTTTCATTATAGTATTCTTTATATAAAAGTTTATTCTAATATACAATTACGTTATCGTTCCCGTGTTTGGATGGCCTGATCCAAACACGCGGGAATGTTGCCAACCTCGTACCCAGGTCCTGGGTACGAGGTTGGAATGCTGCGAAAGTTAAGAATTGAAGGCGACTGATTTTGCGCGTTTTCTTAACTCGAGCAACATTCCCAAGTTCCTAACTCGAGCAACATTCCCTTAACTCGAGCAACATTCCAGGACACACTAAAGTCATAGTCCGTTATGGCTCTTTACGCTGCTTCAAAACTACGACATGTAGTACGCATGCGTATTCGAGATATGACTTACTTGTCACTTTTATAATATTTTTTGTGTGTCCTACATCCGCATCCTAACTTGTCCTTATATATATATATATATATATATATATATATATATATATATATATATATATATATATATATATATATATATATATATATATATATATATATATATATATATTAATATATATATATATATATATATATATATATATATATATATATATATATATATATATATATATATATATATATATATATATATATATATATATATATATATATATATATATATATATATATATATATTAATATATATATTAGTTCGTAAACCTAAAAAGTAGGTTTATCCCTTTGTGACAGAATTTAATCCTAGGGCTCCTAACATCTCACAAATTATAAGTAAGCATAAGCACTTGATCTCCACCCCTGAGTGGAAAGAAATTTTTCCGGACAAGTCTATAATAACTGCCTACAGAAGGCCAAAAAATCTTAAGGACATTTTAGCACCATCTAAGTTTGATAAGCAGCATGTGTTGGCGGAAAATCAGAGGCCAGGTTGTTTCAAGTGTAAGCGAAAATGTAATTTATGTAATAATTTCTTGAAGGAGACTGACTGTTTTAAGAGTTTTAGTACCGGTCGGTCATACAAAATCAAACAAGAAATGAATTGTGGTTCCCCTAACATAGTTTATTTGATTTCCTGCAAAAAATGCAATGTTCAGTATGTTGGATCTACATCTACTAAATTTAAAGTTCGTTTTCGTAACCACAAGTCAACTATGCTTACGGATAAGAAAGTTTGTGAGATGGCCGTTCATTTTAATGAAAATAAACACGAATTTAAGGATTTCGAATTTGTAGCCATTGAAAAAGTTGACTTAGTGAATGGCGAAAATGTCAATAACCCTTTATTGACCAGAGAAGCATATTGGATGGCACAGCTGTGCATAATTAGCCCTTATGGCCTCAATAAAAGATCTGAACTTCGATCAAAAAATAGGATCCATTACAAGTTGTAATAATTATTATAATTATAACTAGCAAGCCATATTATGGTAATTTTGATCCTACTATTGATCCTCATTAATTTGTTTACTACATAATATGGTAATTTTGATCCTGCCAATGCTATAAAAGCTAGACATTGTTAAATTGTAATATAAACTGATGAAGGCAGAACTGCCGAAACGTTTTTAACTTTTAAGCTTTTATTTTAGTATGTTTTAGCTTTTTTTAATAAATTGATGGTCGAAGTTGCATAGTCTCTGATTTTTAAATTGATTTATATATACAGTAATCAGTATATATATATATATATATATATATATATATATATATATATATATATATATATATATATATATATATATATATATATATATATATATATATAGGCGAATGTCAATAAGTATATTGAGTGTCGAATCATACGAATAGAGTGCTCGATACGAAGGTAGAGCAAATGAAAGACAAACTTGAGTTACTTCATTTAAAACATTTATTCACGACAAATTTGTTTCGTATGGCAAACTAAGCTTGCCACACTCATCAGGTGAATCAGGTGAATGAGTGTGGCAAGCTTATCACACTCATCAGGTGAATGAGTGTGGCAAGCTTAGTTTGCCATACGAAACAAATTTGTCGTGAATAAATGTTTTAAATGAAGTAACTCAAGTTTGTCTTTTATATATATATATATATATATATATATATATATATATATATATATATATATATATATATATATATATATATATATATATATATATATATAAGGACAAGTCTAACAGCATTCTAGTTTTTTGAAACGGAGTCAGAGTTAATTAAAATTGTTCTGACCTAATAAAGTCTGTTAACCTTCTGAAACTGCATTGAATTCTTCCGAACAGGGCAAGATTTTCACACAATCATTTACTTGAAAGATTTTGTTTCGCTCTTGTACAACTCTTCTCTAGTCTATTAGCATATAAAAAATCATTGTCGCTCATGTCCTCAATATTGGCATGCGCTTGGTATTAGAAAAATTTGACGTCGTGTGGAGACAGTGTTTCAGTGTTTCAGTGCCGTGTCTAAACAAATGAAACAACATTATATAGCAGTTGCTAATCGATCGATATTGAAGTAGTTGGCAGACAAAATGTTAGCGTGTAAATCAAATCCACTGAAAGTGGAACAGGAAGAGACAACGGAAATTGACTTTTCGGGTTTGGACGAAATTTCAACGAAGGGTGTTGAAGTAAACATTGCTATAGTTGGGAAATCTGGGAGTGGTAGATTAAGTTTTGTTAACGCCATCAGAGGGTACGTATGAAATTCTTGTACTTTTGCTTTGACATACAGTTTAATAATAGCTAGATCGTGTTAGAGGCTTGACTAAAATAACAAACTGACATCTAAAAATGCTTCGATTTACAGTATAATTAGCTCAAGCAATGGTTCAGTGACTTCAGGCATACTTCAAAACGTCTGCAGTTGTATTTCAAGTATTGGTACAATTTGCACTATAATTTAATTGTTGTTATATCTTAATACACAATTTGGAGGATATTTTTATGATATCCTTTAACATTAAATGATATTTTACCGAGTTTTGTACTTTCACTTTGAGATTTACAAAGAAATATCGAAGCGTGACGAACACAAGTTGAAATAAATAAGCTTAGGACGTTTCCCGTATACCATACAATGTAAGGCCAATGTCTATCAGATTCGCCCAGAGATCCCTATACATCAATACACGACATATAAGAGCAAAATTCAACCCCTTTGAACAGTGGCAACGGAGAGCTACAATATTTTGAACTGGTTTGGAAGTTTTTGTTGACAAAGGACTGCACGGTATCGTATTGATTATTGTATAGAGTTGTCGTTGACAAATGTGACGAATGCTATTCAATTTTTTACGGTATTTAGGATCATAATTAAATTGTAATTTGTAAGAGATCGTATTTTTCATGTAATTTTATCCCTATCAATCCGGAACAGGAGTCTCAAGATTTGGAAGAGGGGAGGACTCATTTTGCCCGAAAAAGGGCGTGTAGATCTTATATATTTCCCATAAATAAAAGTACTATTTGCAATGAGATAAAACAGAAATTTTGCACCAGATTACTCTACGTCTGTATATTCTTTGACATTTTGGTTGCAATGTTGTAGTCGGAGGCCCAGCTTTGCTTCCCCTACACCAATCACATGCGATGGGAAAAGTTAAGTTATTGCTGCTGCAGCAAGCGAGGTTTATTGTAAATGAATTTTATGCTTTATATTTCGCTTCAGTGTTTCGTTTCTTTACTAACCCAGTGTAATTTACATTATAAATTGAATTCCAGTATTTCCAGACAATGTTGATTCATCAATGGAGGAAATGTAAATCAGTTAATATTAAAAAATAATACACATTTTAAAAATTGCCCGCCAGTTGATATATTTTTACGCAGATTAAGCAGATAACAGAGAGAAGCACGTGACAGTTTGATTTGTGCACTGAGCGCCCGTAATGAAAGGGCAAATGCCAGCTAGTACTTCAATTTGTTAAGTTTCGTAATGTCCTATTTTTTACGTTTAACCTCCCAAAATTTAAAATTCTTTTCAAAACACTTGGTTTTTTTTCGCCCGACGAAGTACAGCGTTTTGCCCGACAAAACTGTCGATTTTATTTTTGGAGGGGGGAGGGGGTGGGAGCCATCCCTAAACCCCCAGGATTTACGCCCCTGATCCAGAGCTTCCCGCTATATTATGTTTTTGCTTTTTGCGATGCTGTAAAATGTTTGAGTTACTAGCTTTCAATTGTCAGTTTTCGACCAGAGAACGCAAAGCTTTTATCCTGGTCTCCCCGTCTGTCCCCGATCAAACAATTTTAAAAGTGTTGATCCAGTTGTATTGTCATACTAATAACTTACTGACCGAAAGTGAAGGCAATACAGGAAAATATCGAACCGATGACTTGCGAAAGTGAGGGCAATACAGGAAAATATCCAACCGAGGACTTGCTGTATTGCCGGACCGATAGAGAGGTCATTACAGCAAGACCGAGGTTAGATATTTTCCCGTATTGCCCAAACGGTTGGTTTCCCCAAACGAACTTTAAGAAAAAATATAAATCTGTTGCTGCTTTAGTTGTATTTTATATTTAGATGGTGTCAGATTCCTAGCTCCTGGCTATCTGCAAATAAAATTTGCAGCTCTTCACATAGTCAAAACACAACTATTCTTGATCGCTTTAATAGTTTTACAGATAGTAAAATTTACCTTGTAAATTCGACTTTCGCTAACAAAAACGGTTGTGAAAGTTTTTTAATCACAGAGTTGCTCTTTTTCTCTATTTTAGGTCTATTTTTCTTCTTTCGAATAGTTTGAAAGACTTTTAGACACTTTTTGCCGTTTGAAACTCGACTCTCGACGCAGTTTCGTATGGCAATAAAAATTGCGTATTGCCCGTGGGCGATAATAAGGGGAAAATCAGCAGCCTATCAAAATGCGCGATTCATCAAAACAAATATTTGCCATATAATAAAAAAAAATATCAATGTTAAATAAAAAGTAAATGCTACTTATGGGTTATGTGTGAACTTAAATGAAGATTAAATTACAGTAAGGGGCGGACCATTAGAAATTCCGGGAGGGGGGTGAAAATTCCCCCAAAAAAATTCGTGCAAAGGAAAATACCTGGAAAAAAAATTCGTGCAGCCATTACGTCAGAGAAAAAAAAATCGTGCAAGCAAACAGCGAAGTACAAATAGTCTTGAAAAAAAATTCGTGCAGAGGTTAAATGCATTAAAAAAAATTCCTGCAGAGACACGAGACTGAAAAAAAAATTCGTGCCGCAAAAATTTTATACCCCCCTCCCGGGATTTCTAATGGTCTGCCCCTAATACAGACTTTCAGTGGAAGTTTGCGTGTCAATCAGACATTTGTCAGTCAGAATCAGTTACATGTATATTTGATCTTCGAATTCCCTACACTTCCTCCCCTAAACTCTTGATGCCGTCGCCATGCATGTACAGATGCAACACGTAGATAAGACTATCTGGGGTGTTGCTTAAGACAAAAATCAAAACATACAAATAATTCTAATTAAATAATTATGCAATTACACAAAGTTAACTTAAATTATAAATAATAATATTTCGTCACTTTTCTTGAGTACTTAAGGTGGCTCCCTACAGTTAGTACAGTTTAAATACGATTTATATAGATCAGACTTCATCCCCGCGACCTGCGCGTGGAATCGTGTTTACTGTTCTGCAAAAATATTGAAACCAGCTGTGGGAAGTTTTTTGGCGTTTTTTATCTACAAAGAAACCCCAGTTTTTCATTATAATCCTATTTTTTTCTGAATTCGAACAGTGCGTATGTTATTAACTAGTTTAACCTATCTTTTAGTGTGTTTTTACGTATTTACGTTCAGTATTGTCTTTCACATTGCTCAAAATTTTCAACTTGTTGTTTTGCGAGCTGTCAAACTGAAATGACACTGTCTTCTATTTACTCTTGAACAGTAGTGAACTGTTGCCGAAACTTATATAAGTTCTGTCAATCAATTCAATTTACAGGTATCGTTTTATCTGCTAAATCAAATAAAACAGTTATGAGTTGTTTTATATGAAAAGTTAAACTTGTAGTTCAATGTTTTGAAAAGTTTTCACACCGATTTTAACAACAAAAACAAGTGTAAACTAACAATGGATTTAATACAATGCCTATAATAGTGTTTTTTATTAGTATTTTCAAGATTAATATTTTATTTTTATGTCAAACAAGTCAGAAATATCTGTTTTCTTATGTATTGTAAGCCAAAAAGTTGAAATCACTATAAATCACACGCTACAATTTACACGCATGCGCAGATCGTGCTCATGTCGAGTCGATTTTTTTCATGCTGGCCACGCCGATTTTAGCGATGATTTTCTCGTGTTTTCTTCGGTGAAATTTTTTTAAACTTTGTATTTTTGTTAAACAAGAGGAATGGTACCACATATCCAAATTTTAAGAAATTCTATAAATAACTTTTTCTGTAACCGTCATTCACGAATATCTCGAAAACTTATTTATAAATTCCCTTCAAATTTTGATGGACAATAAACTTTATGGACAATAAATCTTAAAAAAAAATTTCAGAAAAATTCACCGAAGGAAAATATAGATATTGTCCATTTATTGTGAAATTAGACAATAAAAGTGCAAAAGATTACACGTCATGGTTGCCATGGCAACACAAACACTGTTTTAATTTGTTCATAAATGGAGAGCACACAGCTTCTGAACTTTCCTGGAAATGATCATATTGCCTTGTCTTAAGTGTATCTAATATAAATTCGGTTCAAAGCGAACGATACTCAAAATACCTAGAATTTTAGAGAACTGTAGGGAGCCACCTTAAGTTGAGCTGCGACTCATATTTCCATAGCCCTTTTAACTTGTGTAGTACCTGAATATCAGTCTTATTTTGAAAATTTACTCGTGTGCAGTCGCTGTTACTCGTTTATTACTCGTACTTACTAGTCTGTACTCGTCTGTGGAAATGTTACTCGTATATGTACTCGTCTGACGCTCATCTGTACTCGTCTGGTACTTGACTATGCTCGTCGTTACGTCACTCACGTGCTCGTCTGTAGTCGTCTAGCTGTTACTTGTGTGTCATCGTAGAAAGTTGCTTGGCGACGAAAACGTACGAATATGTTTTCAACATATTGCCGCTGCCACGCGGCAACTTGTCAAAAGCGGTTGCAATTTGCTTTAATCAACATTGCAATATTGTGGTGCAATATTGGAAAGAACGGCGCAAAAGGACATCCCCTTTGACCAAGGTTTCATTGTTTCGTATGACCCCGATTTCGACCGGAAAAAGTAACAATATACGTCAATCAATCCATGATGCTTTTTCATTTCGTCTGTCTAATGGTAATTCTTTTCATACACGAAATAGCATTCAGGGACTAAATATCAATAGAAGAAAGAAATTCGTGTTGAAGGGTAGTCTGCTTTTTTATTATTTGACATAAAACAGCGGGTATTTTGTTGTAACCTTCAATTTCCATTCCAAATGTTTTTCTTCAGTATACTCATGATCAAGGCGATCAGATATTTTTTCATGTACAAAGTTACTGAAGGTTTATTTGTATAATTCTTGCAAGGCCTCCGAATCTATGTGTGACTTTCCCATAGTGCATGTGATATATTCCTTGATTGGTACCAGTTTGCATACATGCAGGACAAGAAATCCTTTTCAAGAATGGTACGCAGGCTAAGAATGACAAAAATGTTTTTGCATCCATACTCATTCATTCATTACTATTTTCTTTAAGACTTAAAGACAGTGACGAAAATGCAGCGAGAAAAGGTGTAGAAATGACGTCCAAAGAATCTATTTCCTATTCTCAGGCTGAAAACCCCAACCTCAAGTTTTCGATACTTCCCAGTATTGATCAAGAAACGTTTCCTGCTTTCCAATCATTTCTTGAATATGTTGAAATTGAAAAATTTGACGCATTCCTTATTTTTACTGCTGAAATGTTCAATAAAAGGCATGTAATATTAACAAAAAAAATTAAGTCCAGTAACAAGCCAATCTTTTTAATTCGAACCAATATCGAAAACCACAACCATGCTGAAGACCCTAACGAAGAAAAGATATTTCAAGAGATCAAAGAGGGACTTGTTGAAAATTTAAAAGAGGTTCATTCTGACGAAAATAAAACCTATCTTATAAGTAATAATCACCCAGACAAATGGGATTTTGAGAAGCTCGCGAAAGCAATCGCAGATTCTTTGCCTTCTCCTAAAAAAGAGTGCTTTAACAAGATTCCAAAGATTCAAAATTTAATTGCCATGGAGAACTTTCAGAATTTTCTAAAAGGTACCGTGCAGTAAATTTAAAATATATAGAGGTATCAATAAAAAGTATATACTGCAGTATTAAATCTTTTACGTACTAATTAAGAAACTAAATAATTATCAGTAAAATATTTTTCATACTATGCAGCATGCTTAATTTCGTTGTGATAATGCGGAAAGAAGGTTTAAGGGTTATATAGTCGTAATTTGGTGCATGTTTATCTTTCAAGAATTAAGAAAAAATTCTATTTCAACAAAAAATTATTGAACACTGATATCTTGTTTTGTTTTCTCGCCTATATGATGTATGTATAGAATTCCGACTCGAAAACCTAGACCATAAAATGATCTAATTTCATTACGCGCGCACCGTACAAAAAATGCTAATTGATTAAATACGTTTTAGTATAATTACAAGGGTAATTAATGAAAATTCTCCACGCTGATTGGTTGCCGTTGAGGTATAAATATAATGCGATAATAACCTAAGCGATTTTCGAAATGTGGCGGCCGAAGCCTTTTTGTCAAATATTTAGTGTATTTTTTATTTTTCCCCACATAATCACCTATAAAAATATACTAAAACAAATGTCACCTTAGGCTTGGTGATTATCGTAAATAAAAACCTCGACTTTGTCTCGCTTTTTATTCATCGATAATCACCACGCGTTCGGCGAATAATTGTTAAATGTAGGGGTGGAAGTACAAGAACAGATCATTCTTGACGCCAAAGAAATAGATAAAAAATTCATGGAAAGTGGAATGGTGGGAGTGCAGCATATCATGAAGGAAAAACTGGGGCGATGGAAAGAAGTTACTGTAAACCTCGCCATACTTGGAAATTCTGGAGTTGGCAAATCAAGTTTTATTAATGCCATAAGAGGGTGAGATTTTTTATGGTTCGTAAGCCAAAGTTCGTAACTAAACTGGAGCCCTCTGATTGGGTGATAAAAGATAGTTAAAGTGGATTTTTTTATTAGATCGTCTATATTGTAGGGCCTAAGTGGAAATATAGAAATTTGCGTTTTGCAAATGACGCATTCGAAGTGACGAGTCATCATGTGTATTGTTAGCCATTATATCCTTATCTTAAAATGCCTGGATTACAAATCTTCAAATCTATAATAAGATTTGGTTTCGTTGGTTGTAAAAATTTTTGGTAAAGTGCTCAACGGAAAACCAGAGCATATTTAAATTAAGGTACAACAGATCAACAAAATCCACTAGGCATCTTTATTACTAAAGAGTTTCTTACCACAAAATGTGGCACTCTTTAGATAAATTGACCTAATGACTATAGACTAAAACTTACAAGGTTTAGGCATTATCTAGGCTAAAACTAAAACTTTCGACGGTTTGGGCATTATCAAAGCAACACCACGCCAAATAGAACTAATTAAAAAGGATCTGTGCGCCTTATTCAACAACCATGGTTAATTGAAAATTACTATCGAGGCTAACAAGAAAATCGTAAATTTCCTTGACGTCACACCAAATCTAACCACCGGTAAATATCATCCATGTTCTAAGCCTAATAACACACCTCTTTATGTGCATAGCAAGTCTAACCACCCAGCAGTGTTCTGCGTAATATTCCATTATCCATTAACAAACAACTAACCGAGATATCCTCTGATCAAGATTCATTCGAACAAGCCTCCGCGTCATATCAGCAAGCCCTTGACAAAAGTGGTTATAATAACCACAAGCTACAGTTTAAACACCCCCTAAACCTAACGAATAACAAGAATACCCGAAGCCGTAAAAGAAAAATTATATGGTATAACCCACCATATACTCACGCACGACTTCGCATATGGTTAACTAAAACATCTGAAATGGCTACGTACTCTCAAAAATAAACAAAAAACAAATTGCTCTTCATGCCTCAAAATAATTGGAAAAACACAAAAATCAATTGAATGTCAGACATGTCGCAAACAGTTTCATGCTGTGACTTCATGCGTAAAATCACTCAACACAATCACAGGAAACACATTAGATACTTGCCAAAAATGCCTAAATAATATTTTACCATTTCAAACGCTTGATGATTTAGAATATCAATTCACTGTTCTAAATGGAAATAATTTCAGTGAAAAAGATATGGATAGGCTAAATAATTTAAAATCCAACCCTTATGATGCAAGTAGTGATATTACGTTATCCGAAAACAACACAAATTTAGAAACCTCGTCTAAAATAGATTGTGAGTATTATCTACCAAGTGATTTCAATAAACAACTAAATATAGCAAGCAATAATAATATAAACTTTTCAATAATAATTATTCTTCTGAACATTTACAAAGTTATAATAACCTGAAGACGGACAGTAAAACCTCTTGAGGAATCCTGTTTGAAAGTGAATTGAATTATATAATTTTTCAATAATAAATCTAA
>CACRXK020016978.1:0-10956 GCA_902702795.2 Paramuricea clavata | reverse complement strand
CCTTCGTTATGAAAACCTTTGAATTCAAAGACACACAAAATTGTTAAATAATTGTTTTCAATTTTATCCGCAAATAACCGCAATTTCGCAGCCAAGCTCAACCTCGTTCCCAGGGCTTCAGTGTGAGGACGAGGCGAGACACGAGGAAGCCCTGGTCCTAACCTGAAGTTCAGGCCCTATCACAGAGGGCCTGAACTTCAGGTTACCCTGGTCCGGGCCGGTCAATTTTGCATTCTGATTGGCTAACGCCATATATTGTCTAAAAATAACTGAACTTGACAGTTGACAATAACAATTCAACATTTGTATTTTTATGATTCTTGTGTGTACGAGTATGTTTTGCAAAACAATCGTTCAAAGTAAGACGTTTTCCCGACTGCATGATTTATTTTCGCCTCGGCCGGTTACAAAACTCAAAAGCCGTGTTGAAGTGAGCTGTGATGTTTCCTGACAAAACAAGAAGCGTCTACTATTATTTAAGCTGTAGTTTTCCTTGTACAGTATTTATTAGTGCAGATGTCTGATGAAATACTACGCGTATTGCATTGTGGTAATATTTTAATTTACAATATTCTATACTGACAAATAAAAGCAAGACAAACAATTAAATGAAGCTACGAAATTAATTTAGGCCCTGTTTACTTAATAGCTCTACGCCTAGGCCAATGTAGTCTTTACAAGATTCGCACGCCAGCCAGATTTTCAGTTTCAGAATACCCCGAATACTTGAAAATTGCGACGATACGATAAAAATAAAACAAAGATTGTGAAGGGGATAAAATTTGTAGGCTAGCATTGCTCCTGAACGGTAAGTGTTGGTGTCCGACGAAACAAGCGAATCCGTATACTCCTGTTACTACGGCGTAAACAGGTTACGCGAGGTTTATATTTGTGTTTATTTATATTGAACTAAGTCAGATCTATAAGAGCATATTTAAACTAAATATTAATTATAGCAATAGCCATATTCTTCAAGACGAGAGAAAGGAAATTTCGTGTGAATCACCACTTACATGGAGACACCTAGATGCAGCTTGGATGCACTTTGCCTGCATGTAGTTGAAAATCTCCAGAAATAATGAAATATCGGTATATCTTTGAAAACATAGACGGGATCTTCATAGATTTTAGCTGATTCGTGCCAAACTTCGCTCTACACATAAATAATATCAATTGAGATTTGAGAAGTCTTTTGGCTATTTATTCGTTTCGAAGATTTGTATATTTCATTAAAGATATCTCGCCACTCCTTGACGAGTAGCTGTCAAATACTGCCATTTTTTGCCGTCACGTGACCGGCCCGGACCAGGGCTTCCTCGTGTCTCGCCCACTGAGCTATACTATATTACTGGAGGACCTGCTCGGCATCATCAAGTGAAGCCGAAAACATGGCGGCTATTACGCCATTTCCATGACAACACTTACTTTATTTTCATGGTAATTGCCACTGACCAACCGCGATCCTAAGCTTTCGAAGATGTCCTTAACCCCCCTGGTTTTTGCATAGATATATTATTATATTAATAAGATATTTCAAGTTTTCTGTTGTTTTTGAGCAAAAATCTTAATATTTCCCTCAAACATTACTTGTTTTACAACGCGGAGCGAGGGTGCGGGTTTGCTTCGCTTGTGGATGCAGCATTTCACTACAAAGAAAGATTAATTCTTTCAGGTAAGATTCACGAAACTTTTTTTATAACTTTCTAGACGGCTAGATCGAGTCACTATAGACCTTCATATTATGTCAAAAACTCATCATCCTAATATATGCTGCAAATATTTCAATAGGGGACATAAAATATTGTTAACATTATGTTGTTTTGTGTCAGCACTGGCCTTTGTGGTTTGCCAGTTTTTAATTTATACTAAAAATTGTGGTTGTTTACTTGTTTACATGTTCATATACAGAGGTTCATATATTTTAAACGAATATATGTGGTGTGAAATTTATATACTTGCCCATCACAGCATAGGCAGCCCAAAAATTGTTGTAGAATGTTCTAAATGTCGATCGGTGTTAAAACTCGCCCTATTCCTCTTAACTTTGTCGCGCGCCGCAAGCGCCGCCATATTGAAAAGCAATTGATAATATATAATAACATTATTATATATGTTATTATATATATATTATTATATATATATATGTTATTATATATAATAATATGTTATTATATATTATCAATTGCTTTTCAATATGGCGGCGCTTGCGGCGCGCGACAAAGTTAAGAGGAATAGGGCGAGTTTTAACACCGATCGACATTTAGAACATTCTACAACAATTTTTGGGCTGCCTATGATCACAGTGCAGAATTAGTATATATAGATAAGCACAAGACCAGAGAGAGTTGAGCCATAGAGGATGGCCACCTACATGTGACAATGCATGTGCCTAGCTGTCCTGATGAGCCCTAAAGACTGTCTTTATTATTTTACTCTGTCTAATGCCAAACGATTTTAAGGGGATTGAGATTGCTCCCTGCTGCCACGCAGTGAGTTATTTACACTATTTGCAAATGAGCAGCCCCTGAGATATATAGTCAGCCCATTAAGCTGCAATGAATCCTGGTTACTTTCTTATTTCACTCAATCTGTGAGATTAAATCCAGATGTTTTACTCAATACTCATCAAGGGAAGAGTCTTAAAAATAGATATCATTTTGCCATTGTCTGTTCAGAACTATATAAAACTATATAGTTTTACATGTACAGTATATGATGTTATAGTTACATGGCAAGAACAAAAATGTTGCCCACAAGCTGCCGGGACTTAAGTGAGTCACTGATATACTAATCATGAGGTAAATTCGGCATGCCACAACATGTCTAACAAGGGCGGATTTTTATTTATTTCACCACTCAGTGAACTTTGGCATGGATTAGGTGTTTGAATTGTTGGCCTTTCACACAAAATAGGAGGGTTGAAGCAGATTTTGGTGGGGTTGAACACTTTATTAGAGGGGTTTAACCTCCCCCCCCCCAAGTAAACCCGCCCCTAATTTCTAACATTGGGAGTAGTGATATCCGATTGGCCATGGCACGGCCTGTGAGAAATTATGATGAAATTTGCTCATAATAGTTAAGTTTGATATATTTTAGCAGTTAGTCAGGAATGTGATTGCATTCAGCTGAAACATGACACTTAATGTTGAAGCTTGGATCAATGGTCTTGGTAAAAACAGATCATGTATTCGCACTCTCCCCTTGACTACTAAAATTGTCTGGCATTAGGTAGATTAAAATAATACAGTGAGGCATATCAAGAGACATTGCCACTTGTGAAGGGTTAACATATGTGTATATGATATTTTTATGATGTAAAGATATATAATGTATCATGATAATAATGTCATCTTTTATTTTGCAGAAATGATATGTTTAATATACACAAGAGATGGCACTGAGGCATCAACATGCAATACCATGCATAACAACATAAATAATTATATGATTATGATAACTTTATTGAAGTGTAAATAAATTATATAGCAATTAAATTAAAATAAATTGATTATACATTTTTGTTTTTCAAATTGTTTATTACTGCTAATAATTTTACAAAAAAGTCAAATACACCCTTCCGGAATGTATTTCACCTTGGCTATGCAGCCTCATTTGCACTATGTGGCATGAGTTAAAGTCCAATGTCTCAATCGTGAAAATGAGACTCTATAGCCAAGGTGACATAATTTCTGGAAGCGTGTATTAAAATACAGTATGTTCAGTTTCCAAAGATATGTGTGGCTTGGTACTGTAACTTGCCACCCAGAAAGGAGTGTGTCATTGTGGAATAAATCTGCAATAAACAAGAGTAGATTAATTATCTAGGTTGTACAAAAATTCACCAGTAACATAATTAGCATATGATCAAGGTAAACAAAAGAATGTGACCTAACACAGACTCAGCTTAAACCAGGGGTATCAGAACTATAAGTGCACTTATATTTACTGAGAAAACTTGTAAGAAAACAGGCCATCCTGGAAATGAGGCCTTGGCACACACCTCAGCTAAACCTTGTTACCTCGGCTTAGGGAAAAGTGTGATTTATCTGAAGCCTCTATATCACTATTATTGACACAAAATAGAGAAGTATCGGCCCCAACCATGGAGAAAACTAGGTAGAAAAATACTAGAAACTACCTTCCCAGATCAGTTTCCAGCACCCTTAGCTATTAAAGTGGTACATATTACAAAACCTAATTCCCTTTTCAGTATGAAAGATAGCACATCATCATAGTTTATGTCTGTTTATAAAACGAGACCTTAGGAGTCAACCTTTTAAGGCTTTTAAACAATTTGTGGACTGCAGGACAGTTCCTCGTATATGTGATTGTGTCGAATCACAGCTTGCTAAAATAGTGGGAAATTTTACACTTTACCATGTGTATTGCATAGGAAGTTGTTTTATTAACAAATAGAGTGTCAGTTTCATCGTTATGCTTATCAATTACGTGTCAAATATAAAGGTAAAGTCTAAATATTAAAAAATTGAAATATGAAAATTTGTCTCTTACCTTCGTAAATCCTCGTCTTTTCCCACATTTTCTTGAGGTTTTAAATTTGTTTGTCGTCTTTCACGGGCGAGAATAACACGTACGACTTGCATATCTTTGTCCAAATAATCAAAGGTAGAAAATTTATATCGAAAAAATTTTAAAAACCGATTCAAAACCACAAAAACTATATTATCTGCAAAACTTTTTTGCAAAAACCAGGGGGGGGGGTGAAAACGGCCGTGGGCTCAGAATTGAGCCTGGTCAGTGGTACCTACCATGAAAATAAAGTAAGTGTTGTCATGGAAATGGCGTCATTTTGCCTGAAAATCCGCCATGTTTTTGGCTTCACTTCGTTGACTGAACGAAGTATAGGAGCAGGTCCTCCAGTTATTAAACAGCTCAGTGGTCTCGCCTCGTCCTCACACTGAAGCCCTGGGAACGAGGTTGAGCCATTGAACTATAAATAAACTGGAAGGCTAACTGCTATGATAAAGGCCTATGATTTGATGAAGCCAAAATAGTTTTTCTGAGTTATGAGCAGAAATACTTGACCCCAAACGTCGGACTATATATCAAATTGAAGCTATTGAAAATTGCTATTCGGTGTGGAAATTTCAAGACTTCAGCGAAAAGAAAAATATTTAAAAAATACAAAAACAACTGCAAAACGGCAAATTATCGGTAATTATGTTTGTAGTTTTTCAATATTTCCCTTTTAGCTAAAATCTTGAAATTTCTACACCAAATAGCATTTTTTAATAGCTTCAATTTGATATATAGCCCAACGTTCAGTGTTGAGTATTTCTGCTCATAACTCAGAAAAACTAAAATGCACTGGCTTCAATTTCCCCCCCTGAGTTAGCCTTCCAGTTTATTTATAGTTCAATGGGTTGAGCCAAGCTATCTCCACCAGGATTTCTGAATAATTTTCCGTTACGTTAAAACTGGTTTCATACATCAATGAAACCTTACTAGATTTTGCTAATTTGGGTGCTTGAACAACCTGAATTAATTGCGACGATTTGTTGGATATAATTGGGTCTTACAAATACATTTTCAGTATAACATAACATAACAAAACGTTAACGATTAACAGGGCTAAAAATAGCTACCAAAATGTCATACAAATCAAATGTACATTAGCACAAGCATCGGTATCCATAATGAGCGCAACTGGAGATTACATTCATACGGGTATTTCATACAGTATTTTCCTGGGGCCAACTGCCAAGCCTAGGGGCCCTAAATGCGCGAGGTCCCTAAATTCGCGAGGCATCTAAATTTGCGAGACACCTAAAATGGGCATGTCCCAATAGAAAATGGGCGTGTTCTCGTAAAAATGGGCGTGGTATAGTAAAGCGCGAGGCCCCCATAAGCGCGAGGCCTGCGGCATATGCCGCATCTGCCACGTGGTTAATCCGGCCCTGTGCGAGGCACCCAAAACAGGTTAGATGGAAAACACGGAGTCGGAGTCCCGGAGCCGGAGTCTGACGTCATAAAAATATGGAAAACACGGAGTCATATGGAAAACACGGAGTCTGACGTCATAAAAAATATGGAAAACACGGAGTCATATGGAAAACACGGAGTCCACCATAAAATATGGAAAACACGGAGTCTGACGTCAGAGAAAAATATGGAAAACACGGAGTCTGACGTATTGTCAGCGTGAAATATGGAAAATAGTAATTAAATAATATATCATTTATGCGAAATATATTAACGAATTGGAAATTTTCTGCACTAATTCTGGTATTTCTCTAAAATGTCGTGAAAATATGGATTATTTATTTTTAAATACAATCAAGCAAATAATATTGTTTCTCTTGTCGTGTGACTTGTTCAGTTGTACAATAATTTGAAGTGATTTTAATGCGGATTTTGTTCACCTCGCATGGTATGTTGATAAAAATATAGTTTATATACTTAATAGTTAATACTGCTAGAATATTTCATAGTCGATTTACATGTAATATTTATAACACACAAAATCTTGACACAAAACAGATATGCTGCTTGGAAACAGCGTGCAATATTGTTATTTACTAATAAATAGATGCAGCCAGCCAACACACAAATCCGTGCAGTATATTAATGGCATTAAAAAAGTTTTCAGGTGTCCAAAAAAAAACCTGCACTATAGTGGTAAGCCCATACCAAGTTAATATCTCTAACATATAAGTTTTAGGTTTTTATACTGAATTAAATATCATGCAATATCATAATTAAGTTGCAATTAATCAAGCCATTGATATTTGAGTGATCAAGATAGGTATTTATAACTGACCATTTGTTCCAGGCTTAATTGCATGATACCATTGTAAAATCGTCTGGTATTAGGCAGAGTAAAATATAAAGTAGGGTACATCTGGGTACATATATTGTCACTTATAATTAAAGGGTTAATACAGAAATTTTGTATTTCATAAAGTATTACAATGCTTTGAAAGGGATAATTTTAAGTGAAACCCACCTGTTGTGGACTTAAAAGTAAAATTGTGAACTGATGATGCAGAACCACTGGTAGCTAGGGATTGTGGGGCACTAAATTTACTGTTTTCGTAGATTTTTGTCCAAGCAATTAAGTTATAAAGAACAGAATAATAGTGTTGCCACATTCATGTAGTTATAGGCAAATGGTTGATTTGTCAAATATCAATTATGGATTGTTTCATTATAAATACTGGAATGCTCATACTGGATGGTTGTACAATAAGCAAAATTTGCCTTACGGCCTGTTTATATGGAAGCCGGGCTGGCCCGCTTAGCAAGACAGCCCAGTAAGCGGGATGAATTTCTCTCATGTTTATATGAGAATTTTGTTACATTGTATTGTTTTGACAGTTGTTAAAAATAGCTTGCTGCGGTATTTTTTAACTTTCATCACGGCAACCAGCCTAGCCTGCTTGTGAATGTGTTTATATGGAGAAATTTCCATCCCGGTAGCGAGATCTCACCTCTTTCAAGCGAGTCCATATAAATGCACAATAATTTTTACTATAAAAATAACTACACAGCGAGATCTCGCTTACTGGGCTGTCTCGCTTAGCGGGCCAGCTCGGCTTCCATATAAACAGACCCTTAGTGAATTTAGTAAGCCAGTATCTAGGCTGGCTTGCATTACATATAAAACATCCCCTATAATCCTACAATAGTTGGAAAAAATTAAGAAGTAAAACAAATCTAGAATGAAATATATTTCCCTTCAATATATGCAATTTGTAGTTAGTTGTATATATAGGCACAAAAATTAATGGCTGAAATAGTTTAAAATTCAATACAATGTCATTGTGTTGACATGAAAATATTCTGTTTTTGTAGCCATAGGTGTTAATTTAAACCATGAGATGCTCAATCGTATGAACTATGAATGCAGATTTGCAGTACGGGTGTAGTGGCATAGACTTGTATGTCACTATGAATCTATGTAAGATATATTGAGCATTAATTGCATGGTTTAAATTAACACCTATGGCTACAAAAACAGTTGGTAGAATATTTTCATGTCAACACAATGGGTCGTTCCAGAAAAGATCCACACTCCCCCCACAGAGAAAATTTCTGCTGTCCGGAGGGGGAGGGGAGACAAAATTGTTTCTGGTAATAGTAAATGTATTAGGACATCTGAAGGGGGTAGGGGGGTTAACTTCCAATTTCCTCCTTGGGGGTGGTATGGATGTTTTCTGGAATGACCCAATGACATTTTATTGAATTTTAAACTATTTCAGCCATTTTTGTGCCTATATATATATATATATACAACTATAACTACAAATTGCATATATTGAAGGGAAATTTACTTCTTAATTTTTTCCAACTATAGTAGAATTATAGGGGATGTTTATATGTAATGCAAGCCAGCCTAGATACTGGCTTACTTTACTAAGGCAAATTTTGCTTATTGTACAACCATTCAGAGCATTCCAGTACTGTTTATAATGAAACAATCCATAATAGTAAATTTAGTGCGCCACAATCCCTAGCAGTATCCCTGGCAGTATTCCTAGCAATATCCCTATCCCAGTGGTTCTGCATCATCAGTTCACAATTTTATTTTAAGTCCACAACAGGTGGGTTTCACTTAAAATTATCCCTTTCAAAAGCATTGTCAGTAATACTTTATGAAATACAAAATTTCTATATTTACTTATGTGGTCTAAATAGCAACGCTGTTTCCAAGCAGCATATCTGTTTTGTGTCAAGATATTGTGTGTTATAAATATTACATGCTAATCGACTATGAAATATTCTAGCAGTATTAAGTATATAAACTATATTTTTATCAACATACCATGCGAGGTTAACAAAATCCGCATTAAAATCACTTCAAATTATTGTACAACTGAACAAGTCACACGACAAGAGAAACAATATTATTTGCTTGATTGTATTTAAAAATAAATAATCCATATTTTCACGACATTTTAGAGAAATACCAGAATTAGTGCAGAAAATTTCCAATTCGTTAATATATTTCGCATAAATGATATATTATTTAATTACTATTTTCCATATTTCACGCTGACAATACGTCAGACTCCGTGTTTTCCATATTTTTCTCTGACGTCATGACTCCGTGTTTTCCATATTTTATGGTGGACTCCGTGTTTTCCATATGACTCCGTGTTTTCCATATTTTTCTCTGACGTCAGACTCCGTGTTTTCCATATGACTCCGTGTTTTCCATATTTTTATGACGTCAGACTCCGTGTTTTCCATATGACTCCGTGTTTTCCATATTTTTATGACGTCAGACTCCGGGACTCCGACTCCGGGGCTCCGGGACTCCGGAACTCCGACTCCGTGTTTTCCATCTAACCCCCAAAACATGCGAATCACACATGAATGCTGCAAGCCACGTACGTTTTACAGAAAAGTTTTAAACGTTTCTTAACAGTGCTAGTTTGTTACGGTGCTCTAGATTAGAAACAATGATTTTTCATGAAGCATACTTACAACAAATCCCTGGATTTTAACGTTAAAAGTAACGATCTTTGCATGTGAAACAGTTTATATAAATATTGAACTTTTCCGCGCCACTTCCAGTGGCTGTAAGTTTGTTGTTAGCATGCAGGTGGTGAAACAAAGATGCCTTTTGTTTAACAAAGCGTCTTTTTGTTTTACAAGGTCATTTTATTTGTTGTATAAAGGAAACTACTTCTTTTGTAAAATCTGTATGACATGCCGTTGTTTTTGTTGTTTCAATCACTTTATTACCAGTAAATAGTAAGAGAGCCATAGCCCTACTTCATTGCATGCAACATGCAGCTTAGTCCAGCTAATACGAATAAATTAATAAACCGTCTAAATACATGCAATAAAACTATATATATAACTATTATTTTATATTATTAGTATATCTATAGTACTGTGAAATAATTTACAAATATTAAGTACGGAAATTGTGATATCGCCCCTACGGTTCTTCACTTTTTCCTTCAGCCCAGGATTTATTGTAAGAATAGCATGGCTTCAGGTCGATTAGTGATTAAGAGAGAGGTTTAGTAAACCTCTCGAGGCTCAAGTTAAGAAACATTTCATCACTAATCGACCGTAATGCCATGCTATCACTTTGTAATATCATAGCTACCGAGACAATAAAACGGTTTCATTCGATTGTTATAATAAGTTGAAATGAAAAGGCGCGTTTGCTTTTTGATACCAATGAGTATTGGGATGTCCGTTAAAGAGGTTACGGTTGATTTTCCATGTCTGTTAAATATTTAATTGAACATCAGTGAGGTTATGCAGAAAGATGAGGGACGATTAGTAACTATTACTAATCGTCCCACGTGGGATGATTAGTTTCTAATCATCTCTCATGTTTTAGCAATGAGTAAATTAGTCATCAATCGCATCTCGCGAGACAAAGGATTTCGATCGAGGTAGCTATGATATTATTTACTTTCGTGTTGTTAGGTTCATATAATATACAGCTATTTCAATTAAGGTTGTCCCCCGCAAGCTGCTCCATTTACTGTTCGGCCGAGTACTCCAGATTTTCACGGATCGGAACAGAAGAGAGTCACATGACTGTTCTGAAATGTTCTGACTACCCAACCTCGTCCCCAGGGTCTTCTTCGTACATGGCGCGTGAAAAATGAGAAGACCCTGGTAAAGGCTCTTCTAAACTCCGTTGTGATTGGTTTATACATTTGACCTTGACATGTGCTTTGAGGATGTTGTTACAATGAATATGATTGGTTTACCGCTAAATACTTCTTGTAATGAGCGCTACGATTGGTTGCATGATTTATAAGGATTTTCACAACAATAATTTGCTTTACAGTAAAATGCATGCTTCGCCAAGGCGCGAAGCTCGTTTCTGGCAAATATTTTCCAACTTTCAGCCTAATATCAGGCACAATATATAATGGACATCGTAGTGTGAATAAATATAGACATCATTTTGGTACTTCAAAGTTGAGACAGCTGATGTTCACATCGTTATCGAAGGTATGA
>CACRXK020016977.1:0-10956 GCA_902702795.2 Paramuricea clavata | reverse complement strand
AGCGTGTCAAGCGACATAATTTGTTTGCGTTGATTAGGTTGATAGAAACAAATATGAGTCTTGTCCATATAAAATTCACCATTTCCAAAACAATAAAGTTCATGACCAATTTCTCATGTGTTAACTTATGGTATAATTCACCGATCTCTATCAGAAATTCCCATTTGAAAGGTGTTGTCACGACTGTATTCATGATTCATCTCAGTTGCACTCAGAAACGTCGTCAAAAATATAGACACGTTTCTTTACGATTGAGTTCATTTGAATGTAAAAGAGGTCCCCAACATTCTTGAACATGTGCTTTTGGTTAAAATACCATATTTGACTTGATTTGTTTCTCTATTGCGAGATAACAGAACAAAACAGTTGAAAATACCGTATTAATCACAATAGCTCACTCCTCAAGGTGGTCACAGTAAGATGGCGGCCGCGCACGACTTCCGGCTTCAATTTCTGTATCTATAGTTGCGCTCTCCATATATTTATAGCTCAGTGGTTGCGTGCAGTTTAGACGTCCAATTTTGGTCGGAAAATCAAAACATGCGGGTGTTGCAGGCTTTAGGATGTACAGATGAAGGCCTATAAAATAAATATGGCGGCGTTAACCAAAGCAATTATCTGGAAAGAAATCCTGAAAATTAGAAGAGAAAGGCGTCAGAAGCAATTGTAAATTTTGTACTTGGTAATTAAATAGAAAAGGGCAGATTCTTCGGCTATGCTTGGCACTGCTTTCCAATTTGTGTGAAGCGAAAATGCCCCGAATTCGTTCAAGTTGTCGACTTGAAAAATCGGTAGAGTGGAGTTATTGTTTGGAGTTAGACTATCCGTGGTCAAACTATTCTGAAAGGCGTTTAAAGAATACTTTTCGCGTGTCACGACAAATTTCCCCAACCATTCTTCGCAAGATTGGAAACCAGTTGGAAAAAAAATTAAAACTAAACTGTCAGTTTCTCTTTTTGTTTCTTTTTTTGCTAGTTTCTTTTTTCTGTCAGTTTTTTTCCTCTTAGAGTTCATAAAATTGTCATTGAGGTTTGTGAAGTAATGGTTACACATTGATGGCAGGATTATGTGTCTAGTTATTTTTCATTGACGGAAGAACATACATCATGAATTGAGTAGAAAATCATTGATATGGAAGATATTTCGGGGCAGGGGCGGATTCAGGATTTTTCGTACGTCAAAGTTTTCAGATCTACAATGCGCGAGGATCCTAAGGGGGGTCTTTCCCCCAGGAATTTTATATTTTTAAACCTTAGAACCATCCCTCTGAAAGCAGCTTCAACAAAAAATTAACTTTATGAAATGGGAGATAATTATAGCAAAATTATCAGTCTCACTGACTCTCACAACTCGCTCCTTAGGGAAAAGTAAAGGAGAAGTACTTGCAGAAATGTGATAATTGTGGAAGATGTTTCATTTTATCAAATTACGGATTGCTAGTACTATGTTTAACCATCTGATGATGGTACTACACTCATTTTTTCCCCTAATTATATCCTTGTTGAGTCATTGATCACTTGTCTTGTAATCACTATAGTGTCATATTACTCCGATAAACATATATCAATATTAAAGTCTAATTAACATTCATCCATAAAACCTGACCTTTATATCCAATGTATACTACATTGATACATTTATATACGTTATCCTCCATATTAATAGCCTCTAGCTAAGTTCTGACGGTCCTTCAACCGCAGAATTAGAAATATGCAATTAAATTTGTTCTGTAAATAAAAATTTATATCGAAATCAAGATACGCGTATTCAAGTTGCAATTTTACATATGCATGGAGCGCATCTTGTTCGTTTACTTTATTGCACTTCAGAATAAAAATCTCAGCGCCAATACTTCTACTCAAAAAGTCAAACTGTAGTTCGTGCTATTCGTGGTGCCTAGCAACTGCTCACTGAATCGAACTCTCCGATATTTAGCGTCGATTTTCCTCTGAAGATCAGCGTCACAGTATTGTAAGACAGCTAAATCATTCACAGCTAAATCATTTACTCCATTATAAGAACTGGGGCAGGCAGCAGCAGACATTTCCGAATTCTCTGTAGATATCTTTAAGAGGACATTTTTTACAAAATCGCGTATTTTTTGCGCAAAGCGCTCAAAACTTAGCGACCAGGCCTTCCCTAAAATCCTGCCCCGCCATCTTGGTTTAAAAATTTCCCAAAATTTGCGAAGACAAATAACAGAATTTTACTGGATTTTTGGCTGTGTCACGAGGCAAAACATTGCCAAATATAAAGAAAGATAACATGGTAAATGTATTATCGTATTTAGTAGCTGTTATTTAAATTATTATTATGTAAATATGCACATGTATCGGACTCAGGAGTGACCATTTCATTCAAAGAGGTCATCTATATTTACCGATTAAAAGTGTCTGCTTTCGTCTTTTAAATGATGGCCGGCCTGTTCACAACTCGTTTACAATATAGGTACATGCAAAATTTTAAAGGAAGAATTTGAGTATTTGTAAATAATCCATTTTAATACTTCGAAGTTCGAATCAGTTTTTTAGCCTCTGGTACTGTTGCACATTTCCATAATATTACTGTAAAAACATTAATTTTAAACTTCACAATGTTTCGTACACATGCAGCTGTTCTGCTGTTGCAGTGCTTCAGGTATACCATGCTATAAATCACTACAAGTTTCCTTTCTGATATAAAGAATCATGATGTACATCTGGTATATGATTGTATACAGTATACCAAAGTATAAAGTGGAAACCAAAATTTCATATGGGATGTAGGTAACAATTGCAACTGGAATTATTAGTTGAAACAACCTACTTTCCCACATGCATGTAACCCGATGTGGTACGAGGGTTGCTAAACCAGGGCTGGTCATAAAGCAGGGCCAGGATGCATCATCACTATGGACCCCAGATGCTGAACCCCCTCCCCCAATATCCCCAAGTAAATCTATCCCACTACTACACAGAAGAATACTTCTTTCCCTTTGAGTTAACAATGAAAGTATATTTTTTACAGATCTCTGCGATATTACTTTTACAACCTTGAAGATATGATTGCGATGACAGATGTCTGTACATTGTGGAGTATTTTGTACATCCTATGAACTTTTGTAACAATAGATAAATTTTTATCATAATTTATCTGTGATTTAATAAATATTCATTTCATCTTGTTTCATTTCTTGTTTTCTTTAATAGCCTGCAAGAAAAGATCTTCTTAGAAAATCTGATATTTTTTGAAAATTTACAATGTATATACATGATCTAATTGCCGTAATTGGTACCTGGCCAGGCCCCACCCCAAATGTACGTAACCATTTTGGGTTAAAAATCATCGCAACAAATTTGTGTGACATTTAATTAACCAGGTTAAACAGAATAACAGAATAAAGAAGCATCACTGACTTAAAATCTCTATTATACATCATATTTACATTAGATATTGTTGTGAATACCGTAATTCTGGTTGATTTAAAAAATTTTGGAAAACGACCTTCGACCTACCACCTCAAACTTAATCAAATTATGATTTTTGTAAACTAGCATACCTAGGGCAAATGTCGGAATATATCTTAAATTGATCGGAAACAGTTCTCGGTTAATTTTAACCATTAAACTTAAGGCAAAGGTTCAGACCCATGAACTCCATATTGGCCAAATTTAGCTTACATGAAAATCTATGGATATTAGAACCAAAACATGTTCAAACAATCAAATAATCACCATGGAAATATAAAATGGACTGAGAGCTATGTTTACATAGCTTACAGTATAAGATTTCACTTTATATTCAATGAACAGATGGCAATACCGGCTTTATTCAGTAAATACATGTTGTGAATACTGTAATTCTGGTTGATTTTAAAAATGTCGAAAAACGACCTTTGACCTACCACCTCAAACTTAATCAAATTATGATTTTTGTAAACTAGCATACCCAGGATAAATGCCGAAATACATCTTAGATTGATCGGAAACAGTTCTCGGTTAATTTTAACCATTAAACTTAAGGCAAAGGTTCAGACCCATGAACTCCATATTGGCCAAATTTAGCATACATGAGAACCTATGGATTTTAGAACCAAAACATGTTCAAACAATCAAATAATCACCATGGAAATATAAAATAGACTGAGAGCTATGTTTACACAGCTTACAGAATAAGATTTCACTTTATACTCAATGAACAGATGGCAATACTGGGTTTATTCAGTAAATACATGTTGTGAATACTGTAATTCTCGTTGATTTTAAAAATGTTGAAAAACGACCTTCGACCTACCACCTCAAACTTAATCAAATTATGATTTTTGTAAACTAGCATACCTAGGGTAAATGCCGAAATACATCTTAGATTGATCGGAAACAGTTCTCGGTTAATTTTAACCATTAAACTTAAGGTAAAGGTTTAGACTCATGAACTCCATATTGGCCAAATTTAGCCTACATGAAAACCAATGGATTTTAGAGACAGAGCATGTTCAAACAATCTATAATCACCATAGAAATATAAAATGGACTGAGAGCTATGTTTACACAGCTTACAGTATAAGATTTCACTTTATATTCAATGAACAGATAGCAATACTGGGCTATTCAGTAAATACATGTTGTTGAATACTGTAATTCTGGTTGATTTTAAAAATGTTGAAAAACGACCTTCGACCTACCACCTCAAACTTAATCAAATTATGATTTTTGTAAACTAGCATACCTAGGGCAAATGTCGGAATATATCTTAGATTGATCGGAAACAGTTCCAAGGTAATTTACAAGTGTTGGACATCAGTTTGGCACTAAACTAAAATAACTTATGTGTATGATTTAAACTTAATTAGGCAGAAACAAAAAAACCTTTTAAGTCAATTTAGTGTTTAGATTTTGGACATGGTGCAATTACTTGCACTAAATAGACCTAATGTAAACAGTACATGTTATACAATCCAATACGAACACTTAATTTCAAAGATATGACCAAAATACGGATTGTAATGACTCCATTTGGTGGAAATTCAAATTTTGACTCGCTTGTAAAATTAAGCAGTATTTACTTCGGACTAACGACGCTAATTCTCATCAAGATGCAGTTTTTTAAAACTAGAATACCAAAGGAATGTTGTATGGCATAATTTATTGTGATCGGAGGCAGTAAAATATGAAAAAATCAGGAAAAATAAACGCATACCTACCATGCTTCTGTGATAGTCAAATCCTTCCAAACCCTTGTGTAACATTGCATCGCTTGTAATTCTTTGATTCCCGTTGAATTCATCTTGTTTATGAATTTTGCACATCGCTTCCATAGTATACTTATGTTATTTGAGAAAATTATATGAAAATCCAATTGTTATCGTGTAAAAACAAGCAGTGAAGTATTCACACCATATATGAACTGGCCGCCATGTTATCACCCGATTCATTCGATCAATTTCTCATTCTAGCATCTGATTGGTTTTGAGCGCCCAATACGCGATTTTGTAAAAAACTCCTCTTAAATTGAATCTTTCGCCGACAAAGCTCCAACATCACACTTCGAATGAGCACGCGCTCAGAAAGACTTTACAGCGCGTCAAATATTAATGATATTCCGACTAATGAGGCGCCCCTCGGTCAGAACTCCCCACAGATCAGTCAAACTCGCAAAAAATCGCTTGTTTCCATGGCAATAAACGTCTAGACCAATCAGAACACTGGATTTTGACTTTTTGGACTACATTTCGGATTGGAATGTTAATTGCTAGCGCTGCATGATAATTGATACTGGACTATTATAAGGTGTGGCAGCATGATAAGAAATAACTGGACTATTGGTCGTATATTTAAGACTTAATTAAGTTTGAAATTTTTACGTTAGTCGCGTGACTGGCTTGACGACCCCTAGATCCGCCCCTGTTTCGGGCCAGTAATTGTTGCAGTAATCAACGCTTACATTTGGAATCCATCCCTCAATTTCTTCGTCTGTTATAGCCATAGAACATGATGTACGGTTGCAAACATACATTTTACATGTAATACAACGATATTTAGTGATTTTTCTCAATTAGAACATGGATTTTGCTTGTCCGCCATGTTGAAAATCACACTTCGTGGAGTCCACGAAGTGTGTTGTTCTTGATTTTAGCGTACAGTTGTGAATAACAATCTAATTTACATAATTTATTCATTTTATTAAATGCGACGGAAATTCGAGGTATAATTCATTGTCTCGTTTCGGTCGCATTACACGACTGATCATGTCGCAAAATGCGACAGTGTCGCATTTAATGCATCCCGTCCGATTTAATCAATTTATACGTCGAGTTTTCGTCGGATATCATAACTTGACTGAAATTTGATGTATTAAATTCGACTGAAATTCGACGTATAAACTAGGCCTTATATAGCATATAATAAAGAGGTTCAAAAATAAAATTAAAAAAAAAACATTAAGAAAATCTGTAAAAAATTCACTTTTAACAGAAATGTCTTTAAATTTCGTCTGCTAATCAATAAATATCTCTAATTTACAAAACGAAGTCAGATTTTGTGAAATATTGCCATTCCTGTGTAAAATAGGGTGATTCCGGTAGTGCCGTAAAATGACCTCTAAAAACCGAAAATGGCCTGGGAAAACCAATTTCGACATCTCTCTCCTTAAATATTTATCCATCGAAATAAAACTCTCACAACATTAATACTTCATATAGGCCTACATTCTGACAAAGTTTGAAGGATTTTGAATTTTCTCATTCTACACGTCTTACCTGACTATCACAGACAATTAACCGCTCAATATGTAAAGCAATCAGCTTTTGCGATTGTAATTAAATCAATTTACATACTTGCATATTCGTTCGTTCATTTTGTTCAGCACACGTTCTAAACTAACAAGCAAATCCGGTATCGTGTAATTGGGGCTTCATATTAATTTAATGTATATTTTGGGTTTTGTCTGTGCGGGGGAAATAAGTGTAATATGATTGAAAGGTTGTATAAATAGATCTATTTTTACAAAGGAAAACTTATCAATGAATTAATTAGCAAATATAGTTGTGAAAACTATTATATTTTCTACATGCTATTCAAATTTATTCATTAAATAGTACATCATAATTTAAAAAAATCCACCCGCAACCCGCAAAAAATATACCTGCAACGCGCAAAAAAATACACCAGCAACGCGCATTTTCTACCAAACCCAAACTTTCCCCAGTTGACACCTTTTTTCGGCCGTGCGGATTCCCATGTCAGCGTGTTACAACGCCAACGGTCCCCAGTAACACACAGAGTGTATAAAAAATCTGAAGAGATTTGACATTGCTTAAAGTTTCTGTTATATATATATTCCTTGAGTGTCCATAATGTAGAATGATGAAAAAAATTGAACGAAACAACAACTTATAATATTGATATATTGCGTCGTTTCTTGAGAACGAAGGAACAACATAGCTATTAAATTAATGTATATTGTGTTGTTTCTTAAGAACAAAGCAACAACATAGGAGCAACAACATAGGAAGCAACAACATATTATATTGATATATTGCGTCGTTTCTTAAGAACGAAGCAACAACATATTATAGTGATATATTGTTGTCGTTTCTTAAGAACGAAGCAACAACATATTATATTGATATATTGTGTCGTTTCTTAAGAACGAAGCAACAACATATTATATATTGATATATTGCGTCGTCTCTTAAGAACGAAGCAAAAACATATTTATGTGAATGACGCATAATAACAGTGGAAGTCAGTTTTAATATAATTAATACAAGGAAGCAATGACATGCATGTAGCTATATATTCAATTAATAATAGGCATGCTGCATGTATTCTTTGGTCGGCAAATTTCCAATGGACATTTCATATGTCCATTGGACATTTCAAATGTCCATTGGATCCAATTGACCATTATATTGGACATTACCCATTATCAATATATCCATGATGCCATCTCCCGGTGGTTACAAAGTCCGGTTTACAGTGCGAACCACGATATTAGTTCAAACGCAAATTTGTCATAAAAATGTATTGAATTGTCTGTAAACTCTACACAGCTGCTCAATTTATCAAATATAACACTATAAAAACTGCGAATCAAGTTTTATTAACGAAAGTACATGTATATAAAAAAGGTTTTATGTATTAGCCTATGTTCTTTTTTACTGTACTGAACCACGATATTAGTTATATTTAAGAAAAAAACTGAGTATTTTGATAAAATACAAAACAATAGATACTCCGAAAATTGAAAGAATTTTGAAAAAAACAACATAAGTTATTGTCTCAAATTGTTATTGATATTTAATTTTTTCAAGCTTTTACAAATTCAAATACAGATATTTAGAAATATACACGTTGAAGAAGTTGCCAAACGTAACAATACAAATCATCATAGAAAAATTTATTTATTAAGAAGGCCCCCGTGTACGTTTGATGTCTTCAAAAAGTCTGTCATTCACTGAATGAGTCAGTTTGTCGATGGAGGACTTAGGGATGGTGGAGGCTGGTTCTTGAAGCATGGTCATCCATTCACAGATCATCTTTTGACGAGTACTGCTTGCCATTCGCATAAACATGACGCTTTATTATTGACCACAAGTTTTCTATTGGGTTTAAATCTGGGGAGTTTGGAGGCCAAACCCTCAGGGTTTCATTTACAAATCCAAGTGAGTGAAGGAATTGCGTTGTTGCCTTTTTTGCATGGGACAGTGCATTTAATAAATAATTTATCGTGTATAAAGATAATCCTTTTCAATGTTGCCAAAGGAAGGTTATCCAACAGGACCATCTAGTGACGCTCTTGACTCGCCCGTAAAAGAACAAACTTCATGTCTGTCTTCATATACTTTCTTCATCATTCCATCCGCAAATGTTTGTGCCTAGGTGTCAATCAATGAAGGCCATTTAATGATTGCCTCGATGGAACCTAGCTTCCCAAGCTTACGATTTCGGGTGGTTTTTGGTACATCTGGCAGACCTGCTTCTTTAAAGATTCTTTTACTTGTTGCTCCTGGCATTTTTGGTAGGCTTCTTCTTAGGCGATACATATCCGGCTTTGACACTGAGTTTCTAACGCCTCGATCAAAAGGAGGTTTCCTCTTTGAAGGATTTTTCAAAAATCATGTCACTTTGACCACGTGGCGATTTTTTCCTTCAGCAATCGATTTGATTGTTTTGCCATTTGCAATTTCTTTTATATTAGTGGCTTTCTCGGCTTCTGTTGAGACTTTCCTACGTTCCATATTGTCGGATGATACTAATACCGTGGACCACTTCTTCTATAGAGGAACCCTGGGATTTTGTAATCACGTGACTAATACGAAAGGTGTTACTACTATAAACAAAAACATTTCACGTGTATTTAAGTTTTTCCCTCTTAATTCGAAGACATAATGCCCAAATCTCATACCTAACTAATATCGTGGTTCGCACTGTACTTCATTGGATCCAAAATTGACAGTCAAATAGACCAATTGCGAAACTTATTAACCGCGCCTTCGCATAACGTGAAAACGAGGCATATTTTACAAAACGCAAAATTCTTTTTTTTTGTTTTGTTCGAAAATCAATGTGTGAGGCGCCAAGTTTTATGGCAGTTTTCTCCCGTTTTATCAAGTTTTTAGTTACTTTTTCAGTATAGTCAAATTAATTACTATCCTACTTGTTTTCGTGGGGTCTTTTTAATCATTTTGATGGCGCAGGCCTGTGGAAATATCATGGAAAACATCGAAGCAAAGTCAGGTAAGCAAACTTTTTTTGCAAAATAATTTGTTATAAAATTAATTTAACATTTTTGTGGACCCCAGTTTGATTTTTTAAAACACGTGCGTCAATTTAAATCTAATATCCGGTTTGAAATCGGCCAATTTCCGGCGAAAATATTTACGTTTTCTGCAACACGTTTGTCAAAAGTCACCATCATTTCACCGCCATTCTTGTTCTGTTTTGAAACTGTTTACATCGCAATTTGTTTTACAAAAAATGGCAATATTTAAATCATGACATAACAAATATAAAAGGAGATTTTACCTGGTGTGATAAGATGAAATGTGTCATGGATTGTTTGGTTTCTTTTCGTTGTTTGTATGCAGACATCAACTGATCGACGACGACGACGACGACGACGACAACAACAACGACGACGACAACAACAACGACGACGACGACAACAACGACAACAACGACAACAACAAACACAACAACAACAAACACAACAACAACAACAACAACAACAACAACAACAACAACAACAACAACAACAACAACAACAACAACAACAACAACAAACACAAACACAAACACAAACACAAACACAAACACAAACACAACAACAACAACAACAAACACAAACACAACAACAAACACAAACACAACAACAAACACAACAACAACAAACACAACAACAACAAACACAACAACAACAAACACAACAACAACAAACACAACAACAACAAACACAACAACAACAACAACAACAACAAACACAACAACAACCACAACAACAACCACAACCACAACAACAACCACAACAACAACAACAACCACAACCACAACAACCACAACCACAACAACCACAACCACAACAACCACAACAACCACAACAACCACAACAATCACAACAACCACAACAACCACAACCACCACAACCACCACAACAACCACCACAACAACCACCACAACAACAACCACAACAACAACAAACACAACAACAACAAACACAACAACAACAAACACAACAACAACAAACACAACAACAACAAACACAACAACAACAAACACAACAACAACAAACACAACAACAACAAACACAACAACAACAAACACAACAACAACAAACACAACAACAACAAACACAACAACAACAAACACAACAACAACCAACACAACAACAACAAACACAACAACAACAAACACAACAACAACAAACACAACAACAACAAACACAACAACAACAAACACAACAACAACAAACACAACAACA
>CACRXK020016976.1:0-10156 GCA_902702795.2 Paramuricea clavata | reverse complement strand
CCAACAATTTTGGGAAAGGAAATATTCATTAGTGGTTGCAGTGACTCGGCAAAATTTGGCTTGATAACTCGGCAAAATTCAGAGGTCTAGCACCGGTCCTGAATATCAGGAGCGGAACTTTATCTCTGAGCAAACGTTTTAATTAAACAACAGTAGACGTACCGAATCCGGTTTACTGTTATTTGATTCTTGCCAAATTGTTGAGAGTAGCTTGTGAGCCCCATCTCTCATCAGAAACGAACAGAATAAATACTACATGAAGAAAAAGATGTGTAGATTTAGTGTCGAATAATTTATGGAGGAATTTATGCAAGTGATGTTATTACACCAACAATAGGAACATCAAAACAATCATCACCATCATCACCACCACCAGCAACAACAACAGCAACAACAGCAGCAACAACAACAACAACAGCAACAACAACAACAACAGCAACAGCAACAACAGCAACAGCAGCAACAACAACAACAACAGCAGCAACAACAACAACAACAACAACAACAACAACAACAACAACAACAACAACAACAACAACAACAACAACAGCAGCAGCAGCAGCAGCAGCAACAACAACAACAACAACAGCAACAGCAACAACAACAAAACAACAACAACAACAACAACAGCAACAACAATGACAACAACAACAGCAACAGCAATAATAAACACACAAACCTTTTTCTTCTCAGTACGAACAAGAATTGCATTGGGAAACATGTAGGCCGTCTTGGCTCGAGCAACTGATTTTACCTTTCGTAATTCAAGTTTGACCTAGTAAGTACATATGAAATGCAATCTACAATCTGAAAAACGTGAATATGAACCAGTGTGGAAAAATTCACATCATATTTGCCCAACTTACGACAGTTTCGAAACCAAAAATATTGGAATAAAAACACATCCAGTTTTGTGTGAGGAATAATCTGCCATGCACTAAGATGTCACGACTGAGAGCACAAGAATAATCTGGAAGAACAAATAATTTGTGATCACAAAACCTAACGTGACTTTTTTTATACTGGATAGCTCTATACTGGAAGAAACCCAACCTAAACTAAACTAACTTTATTTATACTGGATAACTCTATCAGTTCTAAACTGTTCTTCCTAGAGGTCCAGCAAGAGTCATTTCTTGTTGATCCAGTGTTACTACACTGGAGGAAACCCAAACTAAACTAACTTTATTTATACTGGATAGCTCTATCAGTTGTAAACTGTTCTCCCCAGGTCATCTCTTATTGATCCAGTGTTATTTTATTTTATTTTAGCTTTGCCAAACAGCATATGCCAACTACTGTGGGTCCTTTTACCTAACCCACCCTGTCAACTTTCCCTGTGGGAGGAAACCGGAGTACCCGGGGAAAACCCACGACTTTCGGCAGAGCGTTGGCTTTTACTCTTTTCACACGAGGACTGGGTTCGAGTCGCATTGGGAAAGTTCTCACTGAGGTTTGAACCTGCGGCCTCAGAGGTGAAAGGCAAATGCGCTAACCACTTGGCCACCGAAGCCGCTGTTACTACAGGAAGAAACCTAAACTAAGTTCATTTATAGTGTATAGCTCTATCAGTTCTGAACTGTTCTCCCTAGATCATCTCTTATTGCTCCAGTGTTACTACAGGAAGAAATTAAACTAACTTTATTTATACTGGATAGTTGCATCAGTTCTAAACTGTTCTCCTTATAGAAATCCACTAGTCAGGAGCCTAGCAGCCTTTGGGTTCGTTACCATTTATAGGGAATTCATCCTTTGGTATATCGGTGAAAAGTTTGTGGAATTCTTCATAAGGATTGCGTGGAGATAACAACACCTAAACAGAGAAAATATCTTTAATCCAGGATCTTCATAATTACTTCACTGAAGTGAGACTTACGGATGGAAAGATTTGCCAAATAAATAAACGCTTTGAAAAAAAAAACAAACAATAAGTTTCTTCATTGCTCTGTTCCAGTCAATTGAGTTTCCTGACCTGGTTTAACTAAGATAACAAGCTTTCGTTGGTGGGGACGCAACTACCTGAAAAATACAAGAAGAATTTCGACGTTTCGAGCGAAGGCTCTGCACTTCCAGACGAAGGGCCTCGAAACGTCAAAATTCTCCTTATATTTTTCAGGTAGTTGCATCCTTACCAACGAAGCTTGTTAAACTATTGGCACTGTCTAACACTGGCACAGACAATTCAAGATTTAACTAAGGTAGTCTATATACTGTCCTGATTTGGGTGATTAATAATTTCCTCGTATATCCGCACAGAAACCGCGGCTTGGGACTGCGCCACATGGCAAGTAAGGATTTTGCTTGAGCAATTTTCGCCTTGCTGTCGCGGCGCTTTACAAGTAAGCATACTTTCTACTTCAGCGAGATAATTACTGTAATATTGATAGTCGTCCATATTCGCCTCAGACACTGAGTTTTGAATTTCTAGAGCGAATTTCTCTGGCTCTATTTGCACTTTTAAGAAGAGTAGCTATACACACTGACTAATTCAGAACAGTACTCAAATTCGTGCGGTTCCATTTTTTTACGCTCGAATCCATCTGGTTTCATGTGTCCGGCGTGCGAACATAATAGCGAAAAATTACTTGCAAATTTTAGTGTGGTTCCTAATCGATCCTGTCTGTGTGTGAATAAAGCAGAACTCAGCATCAATGCAGTTATACATTGAACGTTTTGATATCATTACTAAACCGCAAGGGGTTGTTCAATAAATGATATTGAAGAAATTGTTTACAGGATGTAACTGCCGGAACATATAGATTATAGAAAAACCTCGGCTCTCTTTAGCGAAAACAGTTCGACAGGAACTTTGAACGACGGCTGTTCCGCTCTTCGAAACGTTGAAGTATTTTGTACATATTTGGGGTAGTTAAATCCTGGTTATGACAATTGATGAGAAATGGCAAGCGAGAGTTTGCATGAGAAAGGTTTCTTCAACTGTCATGTCCCTTTCAAACGAGAAGAAGAGTTTGATGGACCACACGCAGCGAAAAGTGTCATCACGTCTCATTAAAATATATCGGCTCGCAAAACGATGAGAGTGAAGCACGAGCGAGGGTCAGCTCTCATTGACTCTCATGAACTCTCATTCTTGTTTCGCCCTCAGATTCTTCAACAAAACGTTTTACATATTGTTCAACGCATTGGAACCGGGAACCCCATATTCAAATGAAACTATATCTAGCCATATTACCCTCAAAAACAAACTAACATAAAAATAATACCGCAAAAAAACCAAAAGAAAAAAAATGACACGTATTCTAAAGTAAAATTTTTAGAGTAAATGAGATTTGATTCTTCAGTTCCGAAAAGTTTTAATAAAAAAGTAGCAATACAATGAACACACTTTAGCGTTGCATATTGGATTATAAAATGTATCAAACCGTAATCACATTGGCATTGTCAATCAAAATTTTTCACTAGTTTATCAACAGTGATCTCATATTCAATTTCCATGCATCTTCATTAATAAAAACCTTGCCTTTCTAGAACATTTGTAAGTTTCAATAGATTTCTTACCCTAACACCTTTGGGTAACTGTAAACTACTACGTCGGCGACGGCGTCTGGGCAATGTCGCATTGTCGCCAGGTAATGCTTTACGCGTCTTTTTCGACCGTTTAGTGACTTGTAGCGTTTCCCCTTCCATTTAGACAACGTAAGGAAATAACCACTAGCTGGCTACGAACCGAATTAGCTAGCTATCCATGCAGCATTGAAATTCATCGTTTCCATAAAGGAAAATTTATCTTTGCATGTTATTAAGTTAGTAAGGTCTGCAGGTGGCACAATGAATTATTGAGCATATATCTTAAGTGCGGGAAAACGTAGAAATGCAATATTTAATTGCATGTATTTGTAAGTAAAGCAGTTGAAAACAGCTTTGACAGTGCCGCTTCGCTAAATATCACATCGATTGCATTTACTCTTTTTCCCGTCAACTGCAAGCATCCGCGTATATGTCATTCTCTGAATTGAGGCGGAGAAACGGAAGATGCAGCGAAACGGCAATATTCAATTGCATGTATAATTCACAGTCAGAATATTTTTCGCGTCTAGATCTAATTACAAGTAGTAGCAAATGACATCAAATTACTCACTTTTTAAAAAGTATCATGGAAAGTAATATATACTACTATACGCCCAATATCTACAACTTTATAATCCTGTTGTGAAAACTAAAAGCGAAATACATTTCTTCAATCATATATAGTTATTTATCTTCACAGTAACCTCAATTTATTTAACTCAAGTGAAATGCTATCAAAAATAATTAACCGCTTCTAAACGTTCGACCTATATTGAGTTGTTAAAATCCGCGAAAACGTCTCCGATATTTAGTCAGACACTGAAGTAAAAAAAAAAATTCACGCGGGCCAGGTGGCGCACTAAAGCTGGGAGAGTCATCGACTTCCCTTGACGGCTTGACGTAGAAAGCTATCGCTGTAGTCCAGAGGCTGAGCAGAAACAGATATTTATTCATGTTTCGCTCGCTACTCTGGTTTAATAAATGATTACAAAGCCTAGTCGAGCTGTAATCAAGATTGATTACAATTCGACTGGGCTTTGTAATCATTTATTAAACCAGAGTAGCGAGCGAAACATGAATAATATACCTGGTTGCAGTGAACGAACAAACTTTAAAGATATTTATTCATCAACGATAAACATTTCACTACAGCTTGAGGGAGCATCACAAAATTAGTAATATTCCGACGTTTCGTTGCGAAATGTTGTAAAATGCGGATAATATAGCACTGCGAAGTTTGCCGTTTTTCAGTCATTTTGTATTACGCACGGGAAATTGAAACGGCTTTCTGAAAAAAGGTGTCAATTTCCCATGCGTAATACAAAATGACTGAAAAACGGCAAACTTCGCAGGGCTATATTATCCGCATTTTACAACATTTCGCAACGAAACGTCGGAATATTACTAATTTTGTGATGCTCTTTCAAGCCGTGATTTGTCTAGACTTGCCTAGATCAAAATTTTGTTCATTAGGGAATAGGTCCATTGAGACAGAACACAACTGAGTCCAAAAAAGAAGTGCAAGAAAACTTGCAGTAGTTTCTAAAGCGCATGCTCTTGAATTGGGACGCTTCGGCAACCGCAACAATTTTCATAGAAGTGAAGTGAAGTCAAAGATGGGGCTATTATTGGACGTCAGTTTCAGTTCCTTTCTGCTGTTTTTGTCTGCAAGGAATGTGCGAAATTTCGTGTTTAGACTTCGATTTAAAGAATACTACTATGATTTTATGAACTGGTAACTTGATTAGCGATACGGTCTGTTAGAAAAAATTGGAATTAGTTGGGAAAATGGTATTAAAACTGTTTACGACCTTCAGAGCTATTGGGCGTCAATTTACGCCATTTTGACTTCACTGATAGTTACTGATCATGCATACGCGACACTGAATATATACACTATAATAGACACTATTATAGATCTACTATTATCACGTATCATGGAAATATATACGTGATCATGTATCATTAAAACTTCGCCAGCCCCTTTAAATATTTCATAGAAGATATTTTTATTTAAATATTTTATTTTACCTTTAACCTCGACCGCTTGCGTGGATAATGCTAAATAGAAAGAATAAGATAAAATTTTGTAGTTGGAACAACTTGTCAACAAGCTGGGAACAAGTAGCCTGCGTCGCATACTTCAAAACACATGTTAATTTTATCATGTGTCAGTTTGAAGTATGCGACGCAGGCTAGGAACAAGCAGTGTGAACACATATTCTTTTGACAAGTTGTTGAAACAGCATTGCTACAAGTCTGCTGCAGGTTTGTTACAACGTTTGTTACAACTCGTGCGTTTTTACGTGTGTATATGGAAATGTTGGAAACTGCCTTGTTCATCTTATTTATTCAGGGAGGCTGGAGTTTGCAGGAATGAAACACCTCCTTATCCGGCATGCAGGTACTCGTCATGCAGCAGGAAAAGACCATCCAGCAGGGTGCATCATCACTCAATAAGCATGATAGTATTCTGGGGAAGCAGCCAATGGTAGGGTCCATTCTAAGGGCTGACATTGTATTAGGGGTGGTGGTGAGCTTGTCAGAAAATGTTTTAACAAATATATAAAGTTTACAAAATCATTGGAAACTGCCCCTAAAGTGTTCAAAAAATGTAATGGCTTTGTATTTGAACAAAACCCTCATTCACCCCTCTGTTAATCCTTCCTGGTTCATGCAAAACCCTCACTTACCCCCTGTAATCCTTCCTGGTACATGCAAAACCCTCATTCACCCCCTGTAAATCCTTCCTGATACATGCAAAGCCAGTGAGAAGGCAATACCTTTGTGCCTTGAGCCAGAGTTACTGGATGAGAAATATTTCCATCAAGTTCATTAACATTTGGTAAAGACAACCTAGACACAGCAGAAATTACACATTAGGCTTTAAATCCATACCGGGGTGACAACCCAGACACTCCTGACAGCCATGACCCCTGACAACCCTGAGAATCCCAAGCCAGACAATGCTGACAGCCCTGACACTCTATGAGCATTCACACAAACATTCAAATGGCAAATTACCAAAATACCACAAAGCCAAAGAATAAAGAAAATTCCTTGCCATTAGGCATGTAAAATATAAAGACAAATTAAGTTGCTTTGAATAATTGTATGACTTATATTGTCAACAATATAATTATATTCACCACAAAATAACATCATACTGTCTGTAGAATTTCACTGAAATAATACATACAAAACCCAAATAACTGTATCAGCAATCAATACAAAGTATAAATCTACAATTATACCTGTCGCTTGAGTCTTCTTTTTGCTTGGAACAAGGAAAATCCACGCTGTTATTATTCTGTACGAGCGACGGACTCGTGTGACCTATAAAAAAATAAAGCTATTAAGATTGCCTTGATATAATAAAATAATATGGATAACATAGAATAGCTAAGTTATTGTACTTTTGAGAAAGGCTTGTCGTCGTTTTCGTGCGGACAAAGATTGCATTTTCAAAGCCAAAGAGTACAATTTATGCTGTGTGTAGGTGTACTCTTATAAATTGCACGTAATTTTAATGCTTGCAAACACAAGATAACAGCTGGCTATGAATAAATTAACCCAGTTCTAAATTTAAAACAATGCTATGTGAAATACCGTACATAACTCAAAGGCTACAGTAGCAAAAGTTGGGAAACTGAGCAATAATTAAGTCCGCTATTACATGGCAACGCAATATACATTGCAAAAATAATACATAGCTACTCAGTATACTTTATAATATACAATACAATCAGGTTTAAAAAGGACAAACTATAATAATAACCTGATTATAATTCGCCTGACAGTTGCAGGAACTTTAGTTTTACAAAAATGAGTCCAATTTTCGTGACGATGTGCGTTTAATACTCTGCGAGCCTGTTTACACAAAATGCAAATATAATATCATATTTCAAGGTCAGATCATGAATATTTTATGCTTATTACAAATGTAAATATGCAGCATTCTATATTGTTTTTCAAAAAAGGTTTTAAAGCGCGACTGTTTTAACACAACTATAAACATAAAAATTTCTTCACCCCTTTGCAAAAATTCTAGAATCGGAATTTTTAATCATTTTCTCTCGGTGTAAATTCCATCCATCAACATGTGCTTAGATCGATGTCGGAAAGTCACGGCAATTCTTCGACTAATCCAAACATCCATCACTTTAATAAAGTGCTTTAATCCTAATCTAAATCCTAACCAATCAACACTCCCTGTCTGCCCCACTTCCCCTACCACCCGATGAGTGTATCTAAAAGTCGAGGGTCGAGAGTCGAGAGTAAAGGTCGAGAGTCGAGAGTAAAAGTCGAGAGTCGAGAGTAAAAGTCGAGAGTCGAGAGTAAAAGTCGAGAGTCGAGAGTAAAAAGTCGAGAGTAAAAAGTCGAGAGTCGATCGAGAGTAAAAAGTCGAGAGTCGGCAAATGTCATCAGAAACAACAAAGTCAAAATACTTTTACAGTAACACAATATATAAGCGATCCGTAACAACGGTTGATTATAGCCGTACGGGCGAGGGGGGGAGGCAGTCCCGCACCCCAGTCAAAATAAATTCGGCCACAAATTGGGGGAAATAAATTTAAAAAGAAGACAGTATATGCAATATGGTATTTGAAAATACCAGAAATATGTAAAAGTAACGAGGAATCGACAAATAGGAAAATATTTTGTCTACTTCCCAACGACAATTTTGGAAATTTAGTTACACGGAAAATTTTATTCAGTGGGTAAAAGTCGGGTAAATTTCTTTTTGGCTCCCTGTTTTTTCCCGCCCGTACGCCTATGACGGCTGAACCTTTCATTCCCTGTGTATCGGAACATAAAGCAAACAATATTTGCGAAACATAATTTAGTATGCTCAAATTCTCGAAATTAAAGTAAACAAGAGGCATATACATGCAATCAAAGGAATAATCCAGTACAATATAAAACAAAAACTTTCGCAAAAATTTAGCCACAACATTCAATAATCAAATAACTATTATCTAATAACTAGTTTTATCGCTTCCTTATATATTACTGTCCATCCTTCCCGCTTTACATGCACCTATTTCCGCGAAAAATTACTCATATGTGAAGCTACATATAAATACTAGGACTTTACAATCACGTGCGAGACATATTACCATACCACCCGATAGAGTCGCACATACGACAAAAGAATCCTATTTTTACTGGCTCGTATTTATGAATTCACAATTGTATGAATCGTTAGATTGTGATCAACGTGGATTTCTTAATACGCTCTCGTTTGATATAAACGTACGTTAATGAATAAGTGACATTTTAGTAGTACAAGCCTGGAGATGGCTGTCAAAATTCAGCGGAGTTTATGTGCATGTCAGTTAGAATGAAATGACATGTGAAAACATTTAGCAAGATTGAGGCATCAAATGCGATATTATTTTCTTATACAATCTTTTTTGTTTTTGTTATCACGTTATTATTATTGACGTTGGCGGAAATCTTGGTGGGCCGCCCCCCCCCCCCACCTTCCGGAAAATTGACGAATTTTCGGAAATTTTGATCTAAAAGGAGGGTCTTAATGGGGGTCTTTGGGTGTCAGTTGTCAGCTAAAATTTAAGCCAGTTGTCAGTTGTCAGTGCGATATATTGCAAGCTGTCAGTAGTCAGTTACTGCAAAATGCTGACTCATCACTTTTTCATCATTTCTCAGTTGTCAGTTAGGATATTTTGTCAGTTGTCAGTCAAAAATTCAGCCAAATGTCAGTAGTCAGTTAACCCCATTCAGACAGACCCTCTAAAAGTGGGCTAAAAACAGTCTTTTCGAGTGCAAATTGGGGGGGGGGGGTACGTCGGAAATTTCAAAGTTTTGTCGGAAATTTAGGAGGCTTTGCCCCCCCCCCCCACACCGGAAAAAGTGAATTTCCGCCACTGATTATTGACTGTTGTAGCAATATTTATTGGAAAGTTTGTATTTCAGCCGTTGGTACTTGTTACGGAATGGCTATGTAAAGCTATATATATAGATTGTGTTAAACGTGGTTAAAAAATAAAAATATTTTGACTTTGTTGTTTCTGATGACATTTGCCGACTCTCGACTTTTTACTCTCGATCGACTCTCGACTTTTTACTCTCGACTCTCGACTTTTTACTCTCGACTCTCGACTTTTACTCTCGACTCTCGACCTTTACTCTCGACTCTCGACTTTTAGATACACTCCAGAATCTGTACTAAAACCACTAATTCTGTTTTGTGATTGGCGCGGCTTAATCAAAGAATCGCCCCGTTGAACCAGAGCCTTCGCGACATTTCAATTTATTATTTACTGTCGAAGGCTCTGGAATCCAGGGTACTGGGTACGAGGCAGGCGCATTGAACTATAAATAAACGTTTATTTATAGTTCAATCATAGGCAGCCCAATGTTATGGTTGCCTGCCTGCCTGCCTGCGCGCGGGCGAGGCATTGTATAGCATTGAACTATAAATAAACTGGAAGGCTAACTCAGGGCATAGGTGGCCCAACAATCCGCACGCCGTGACGTATGATGCAGTAGTATAATATCCTAAGGTTGGCAAGTAAATAATATCATGACTCGCCACGGCTTAAACAAGTCGAAAAAAACAACGTCTCGTGAACAAAGTACGCTAAAAAATAGCAGCCTCTACTTG
>CACRXK020016975.1:743-10959 GCA_902702795.2 Paramuricea clavata | reverse complement strand
AAGGACTTTGAAATATTTTGTGGTCAGGTGTGCACGTTCCAATATATTTTGGAGGGGTGTAAAAGTTTTTACGTGTTTACCTTTTGGAAGGGGGAGTTGCACGAGGCGCCTCCATGGTTGGCCCCGAGCGGAAAATTTTGAAACTTTGAAGTCTCTAGATCATTGGAAATGGCATTTTCAGACTCTAGTTTGGCCATCAGCTGGCTGTAGAGCACAGAAGGAAGTTGATTCAGGCAGTGTATAATGACAATTAGCAATTCTGTAACCTTACTTATTAATTTTTGGACACTGTACAAAAAATAAATCTCACGGAAACAATAATTTTGCGTAATGCCTATCGGGACCGACAAATGGTTCATTTGGGACCGACGTTTTGGACTATTTCTCAAAATTATGGTGGTGTCACATCCCTTCACACCCTTGTTTGAAGTACACATTTCTGGTGTGCATGGGCACGAGTATTCTACGAGATTTTGTCCCAGAAGTGAAACAGTTTTCGACAGCTTTTTGAACAAAATTGTATAGCAAAACAGGTTTTTAATGGAACAATTACATTTAAAAAATCAAATTGTGAAAAAAAATCATTGTGAGGAAGATTGAGTTTCAAAACTCAATTGAAGATTGAGTATGTACTACCGTACAACGGTAGTAAAATAGTGCTTGAAAATATCCCTGGTGCCCCTAAGTATGATAGGATTGTTACTAATATATGTTGATGGGTTTAGAGTTTGCTCATTCCAACTTTAATTTTGACAACTCAGAACATGTGTATGACAAAACAAATCTTAATAAATGCGGCTGATTATTTATGACATAATTAATATTAAAGATGCTGTAAAGTCCGTGCTGCGCATAAGTTCTGCACAGGGGCCTACGTTCCAATGGTCGGGACCCGACCATTGGAATATTATTAATATTTTGCACCTTCCGAACTTTCTTGAAATGAATCTCTAGTCTGTATTCATTTACAAGCATAGCGAACCAGAAGAATGTTAAAGTGCTTATATCACTTGTGGGACTTTTATGGATTTGAAAAGATATCAAAAAGTTAGTTAATAAGTTCAAGTTTTTGATATAATGCAATAGTTTTGAGGATACAGGCCTTTAAACAACGGACTGTTCCTGAGTCCCAGCTTCCTGGGGTCTAAACGCGGCTATAGAATTTGGCCTTTTTCGAAACTGTCCATTGTGCATAGGAGCCTGGGACTCAGGAACTGTAGGTACTTTAGAGACCTATATCTTCAAAATTATTCCACTAAATCGAAAAAATCTTTTTAACTTTTTAACTAACCTTTTCCGCTTTTTTCAAATCCAAAAGGTCCCGCAAGTGATATAGGCACTTTAATATATATGTAATCATATTTTACAACTGTAGCACTGAGTTGAAAGTGTAAACAAAGCGTTTGTTTACATTACGGACTTTACAGCATCTTTATAGCAGACAAGCAATTTAATTATAAATCATGGAATGTGTATTTAATCATACATACCAGAAAAAATATTGTAAAATACAGTAAATATATTCATAAACTTAAAAAGGTATATGTTTTACTTTATTCTCCATATATATCTGGATCTCAAGCACCCGTAATGCATAACATCAATTTATACAGTATGTCGCGTAGATTCTCAAAGATTTACTCGATATTCACGTCTGAAAGTTTATACATTTGAAAACAACCCTGTGTCGCTCCTTCCTAGCATTGTTACGCCATCGTGATCTGCGGCTTTATAGCGCATGCGCATTTGCGCTGCTAAAGAAAAAATCGGGTGTTCCGGGGTAAAGATCCTTTACACAACATGAGAAGCGAATGTAAAAAAAAATTACAAAAAATTACAATAACGACAAGGATTCCTAGAATTTTTTGTAAACCTGGAAAAAGGAAAAAAGAATATTTAAATAAGACAACTGAAATTGCCTGAATAACCTTCAAAGCACTAAGTGCAATAAATCACTGCTAACATAAATCGTATACACCCCCCGGAAAGTTTACACTATGACTGAATGAATGAACGAATGAATGATTAGTTTGAATTTTCCCCACTGATCACAGTACTGTAAAGTTTCTAAGAAACTTTGCAGTATTGGAATGAGTGGGGAGACAAATTTGGGGGGACAAAGGTCTTTTTTTTAAACTGTCGCCAGCTGCTTGTACGATACCTGGGTACGAAATTAACTTGCGACAGTGTACTTCAGTTACAACCATATGGAAACAATTACTGCTATTTGCAGATGAGCTCGCCGCGGGCCGAATTTTCGAACGTTTTTTCATCTGTCAACAAACAGTTGATTGGCTTCCAACGCCACGTTTTTCATGTGTCAACAAATAGTTGATTGGCTTCCAACGCCACGTTGGCGCGGCGCCAACGCTACGTTGAGGGAGGCCATAGATATAGTTGAGGCGGCGCCAGCACTACGTTGCCTAACGCCTATAAATGGATGATTGTCGAAAATCGATGAACAAAACTTTCCACTCAAACATGCTGAAATAAAATTGCAGTAATCAATTCTTAAATGTTACCAGTATTTTTATTTATAAGTTGGGTACTGTATTTTGAAAATTGGTAGACATTCATAAATCGTGACGAGGCCTCATATCCTTGGATACGGGGAAAAAACGCGGTTAATCAACCGGAAAACTGCTTGACAGGCCGAATTCAGACGCTATTATATCGACTTTAACGGCTTGTTTCTTGTTTTTTTTTTCTTCGATTTATAATGATTTTTGTGTGTATTTTAAGACATTGTGCCCACAACGAAAGCGGTAAACGAGTATATTATAAAAGCGACCGGTTTTACCCCCGTTTTTGTGTGGAAAAAATGACAACGTAGTGACAGTGCTTATTCCGAAGCGAAAAATAGTATTTTACTGAGATTTTAACGTCAATATAAAGGTTATTTCGTGAAAAATCAAGACAACTATGATAATTTTTCGAATTTGACATTAATATGAAAGAAAACAACAGGTCAAAAATCACAAGAGAACGTCAAATGTTATTGATTCGTACGGAAAAATATGAACGATGGCTGTGGCTTGATAACATTCTGCAAGCAGCTTACAAGTTTAAAAAATGAAGGCTACATTACCTGAGTGAGTTGTAATCTTATTTCTTCAACAATAGTTTCATATTTCTTACGTTCATGTAAAGCAAAATACTTCGAAAAGTTAAATACGAAATTACAGGACCCCAAATTAGGAACAAAGAAGTGGTGGGGCATAGTCAAATCGTTATACGGAAGTAAAATACATTCATCAATACCGCCACTATCTGATGGTGATCGCATAATAACTGATGCAAAAGAAAAAGCCACAATTTTTAACCAGTACTTTATTACTCAGTGTAAAGTGGATAACAATGATGCGCCGATACCTAATGTAATTGATTTTCAAAATTCCAGGTTTATTTCACATTTATCCACAACTGAGTTTGAAGTTAGAAATTTATTAAGTATAATAGATGTTTCCAAGGCTTGTGGTGTCGATGGTATAGGTAACTTTTTAATTAAAACTTGTGCCCATGGTATTGCGAGTTCTTTTTCACGATTTATTAATATTTCTTTTTCCAAGGGAGTTTTTCCGTCTGCATGGAAGAAAGCAAATGTTATACCTATTTTCAAAAAGGATGATCGACAGTCTAAGGAAAACTATCGTCCTGTTTCATTATTGATATCTATTTCAAAAATTTGTGAAAAAATCGTATTTATTAGGCTTTACAACTTTTTATTGGAAATCCATTTCCTTAACCCCTTTCAATCAGGTTTCCGACCTGGAGACTCTACAGTAAATCAACTTGTTTTTATTGTTCATAAAATCTATGAAGCCTTAGAGCAAGGTAAGGAAGCTCGCATGGTGTTTTTGGATATTAGCAAGGCCTTTGACAAAGTCTGGCATAAAGGTTTGCTCCGTAAGCTCGATTCTCTGGGAGTAAGAGATCCCTTACTCAAATGGATAAGGAGTTACTTATCTGATAGGATGCAGCGTGTATTAATAGAGGGTCAGTCATCTGATTGGGACCGAGTTGAAGCTGGTGTTCCCCAGGGCTCTGTTCTGAGCCCTCTGCTTTTTTAATTTACATAAATGGTATCACTTGTGACCTTCAGAGCGATAGTTTTCTTTATGCTGATGACACTTCTCTGCTTGAAGTGGTTGAAGATCCAACGTTTTCTGCTGTTAGAATTAATAATGATCTTGAGCGTATTAATGCATGGACACGTGATTGGCTTGTCACTATCAATCCAAGCAAAACCAAATCCATTATTTTTTCTGTAAAGCGTGTAAAGCCCAGTCATCCAGACTTATATTTCAATAATGAAATTATCGATAATGTTAGTAATCATAAGCACTTGGGTGTCACCATTTGTTCTGATCTTTCTTGGAGAATTCATATTTTTAATGTTTATGAGAAAGCTTCAAAAAAATTAAATCTCTTGAAAGGCTTAAAGTTTAAATTAGGTAGGGAGACGTTAATTCAATTGTATAAATGTCTCATAAGATCTCAAATGGAGTACGCCGACGTCCTTTGGGATGGCTGCTCTGTTAGTGAGAGTGATCTTTTGGAACATCTACAATATCAATCAGCTAAGGTGGTCACAGGAGCTATGAAGGGTACAAGTAAATCGAGATTATTAGAAGAGCTAGCTTGGGAAGATTTAAAAACCAGACGATCTATGCAAAAACTTGTTTTGTATTTCAAAATAGTAAATAATCTTACTCCAAGCTATTTGCCTGACTTAATTCCTCAAACAGTTCAGCAAAGGTCGGGTTTAGTTCTACGGCATGCTTCAAATTTTACTTTATTTCCTGTTAGAACTGAAAGATTCAAAGCTTCTTTCTTTCCTTCAACAACTATGTTATGGAACAGTATGGAATATAATGAACGTAGTACTTTATCAATTAGCGTTTTTAAACAAAATCTTAATCGTTTTTTTTGATATTTCATGTTATAATAAGTATCTTGATTATTCAATTGATAGATATTTCTCCATTTTACATTCTCGGCTTCGTCTCAATTGTTGTACTCTTAATTATTACTTGTTTAAAATAGATTGTATTGAAACTCCAGCATGTGTGCGTGGTGCAAATAATGAATCAATTATGCATTATTTGCTAAGGTGTCCCCGATTTTCTGCTCTGAGGATTTCCTTACTCTCGGCTGCTGCACAAGTTTGTGGTGATAGCTGGAATCTTTTGTCGGATTCTCAAAAATTAAAGATGTTTTTGTTTGGCGATGTTAATCTAAATATAGATGATAACAAAAAAAATTTCAATTTTGTCCAACAATTCATTAAAGAATCTGAACGTTTTCGTTAAGCTCTATGAGGGAATCCTCCAAACGATCCAGTAATTTGTTTGTCCTTGTTTTATTTACTCTATTTTCTTTTTTCTTTTAAATATTATGTAAATAGTGACGTAAGCCCCTCGATGAGCTTGATAGCTCTTGGGTAAACGTCGTTTTGAAAAATATATGTTTATACAAAAAAATATTTCTTACGATTTTGGTGTTGTATAGACGTTTTTTAGCCTTGTTGGTTGTTTGTTTTGGCCATAAAAACTTGGCAATAATACAATGTCAAAGGTTTCTTTCTTCGATTGCTCCAGCATCTTTTGCTTTAAATATCATGCTATATTTTCTCAGAAGTATTTTTTCAACTTTCAAGCTCAGTTGATGAAAAAACGTTCATGAAAAAACGTTCGAAAATTCGGCGCGCCGCGAGCTCATCTGCAAATAGCAGTATCCATAAAAATCATTCAGAGGAGCGTATCTTCGTGAGCCGTGAATGGTCAATATTTGTTCGCGTGAAACGTGAAATGCTTGATTTTAGTGATTTTTACGGGAAATGAGAGTATTTTCCGGGAAATGAGAATTAAGGATGTCTGCTTCGTGAACTGTGATTTTGCTTTGTTTATTTCGATCTATTTTATAATAGTCATAATAAACATGATACCCGATAATCAAATTTATATGATCTCACTCGATTGCACAAGAGTAAAAACTTCGGAGGCCTTTCGCGAGGTTCCTGACGCTGAGCACAAGGTTCCTGAACCTGAGGACAAGGTTCCTGACGCTGATGATAAGGTTGCTCACGCTGAGGACAATGCCTGACGCTGAGGACAAGGTTCCTGACGCTGAGGACAAGGTTCCTGATGCTGAGGAAAAGGTTCCTGATGCTGAGAACAAGGTTCCTGACGGTGAGGACAAGGTTCCTGACGCTGAGGACAAAGTTCCTGACGCTGAGGACAAAGTTCCTGACGCTGATGACAAGGTTCCTGACGCTGAGGACAAGGCTCCTGACGCTGAGGACAGGATTCCTGACGCTGAGGACATGGTTTCTGACGCTGAGAACAAGGTTCCTGATGGTGAGTACAAGGGTCCTAACGCTGAGGACAATGTTCCTGACGGTGAGGACAAGGTTCCTGACGCCGAGGACAAGGATCCTGATGCCTAGGTCAAGGTTGCTGACACTGAGGACAAGGTTCCTGACTGTAAGAACAAGGTTCTTGACGCTGAGGACAAGGTTCCTGACGCTGAGGACAAGGTTGCTGACGCTGATGACAAGGTTCCTGACGCTGAGGACAAGGTTCCTGATGGTGAGGACAAGGTTCCTGACGCTGAGGACAAGGTTCCTGACGCTGAGGACAAGGTTCCTGACGCTGAGGACAAGGTTCCTGATGCTGAAGACAAGGTTCCTGATGGTGAGGACAAGGTTCCTGACGCTGAGGACAAGGTTCCTGACGCTGAGGACAGGTTCCTGACGCTGAGGACAAGGTTCCTGACGCTGACGACAATGTTCCTGATGCTGAGGACAATGTTCCTGACGCTGAAGACAAGGTCCGTTACGCTGAGGATAAGGTTCCTGATGCTGAAAAAAAGGTTCCTGACGGTGAGGACAAGGTTCCTGACGCTGAGGACAAGGTTGCTGATGCTGAGGACGAGGTTCCTGACGCTGAGGACAAGGTTCCTGACGCTGACGACAATGTTCCTGATGCTGAGGACAATGTTCCTGACGCTGAAGACAAGGTCCGTTACGCTGAGGATAAGGTTCCTGATGCTGAAAAAAAGGTTCCTGACGGTGAGGACAAGGTTCCTGACGCTGAGGACAAGGTTGCTGATGCTGAGGACGAGGTTCCTGACGCTGAGGACAAGGTTCCTGACGCTGACGACAATGTTCCTGATGCTGAGGACAATGTTCCTGACGCTGAAGACAAGGTCCGTTACGCTGAGGATAAGGTTCCTGATGCTGAAAAAAAGGTTCCTGACGGTGAGGACAAGGTTCCTGACGCTGAGGACAAGGTTGCTGATGCTGAGGACGAGGTTCCTGACGCTGAGGACAAGGTTCCTGACGCTGACGACAATGTTCCTGATGCTGAGGACAATGTTCCTGACGCTGAAGACAAGGTCCGTTACGCTGAGGATAAGGTTCCTGATGCTGAAAAAAAGGTTCCTGACGGTGAGGACAAGGTTCCTGACGCTGAGGACAAGGTTGCTGATGCTGAGGACGAGGTTCCTGACGCTGGGGACAAGGTTCCTGACGCTGACGACAATGTTCATGATGCTGAGGACAAGGTTGCTGACGCTGAGGACAAGGTTCCTGACGGTGAGGTTGTGGTTCCTGACGCTGAGGAGAAGGTTCCTGACTGTGAGGACAAGCTTCCTGACGGTGAGGACAAGGTTCCTGATGCTGAGGACGAGGTTCCTGACGCTGAGGACAAGGTTCCTGACGCTGACGACAATGTTCCTGATGCTGAGGACAAGGTTCCTGACGCTGAAGACAAGGTCCGTTACGCTGAGGATAAGGTTCCTGATGCTGAAAACAAGGTTCGTGACGGTGAGGACAAGGTTCCTGACGCTGAGGACAAGGTTGCTGATGCTGAGGACGAGGTTCCTGACGCTGGGGACAAGGTTTGTGACGCTGACGACAATGTTCCCGATAATAATAATAATAATTTATTCATTTAAATAAAGCGCATAGGTTATATTATATACTCGAAGCGCTGTACATTATAAAAATCTAAATATATTAAGAATTAAATATGCTATATAAAACATGGTATTGTATACAATTAGAATATACATTAATGTATGTATCTATAATAAGAATGATAGAATCCAATATGGTCTCAACCTATAAAGGGTTATAAGCCTTATTGAAAAGAAATGTTTTCAAGCGTTTCTTAAGCACAGAAATGTTTTCACAGTTCCTGACATCCAAAGGCAGAGAATTCCATAATTGTGGAGCAGCATGTGCGAAAGCCCGATCTCCGAGAGTCTTACAGTTTGTTTTGGGGATGTATAGTAGACCTTGACCATCCGATCGTAATGTCCATCGATCACTTGATTGTTTTGGAATAAGCATTTCAGAGATATAGATAGGGGCAATGTTATTAGGAGCCTTGTAAACCAGTAAGGCAATTTTGAATTCCACCCGGAATTTTACCGGTAGCCAGTGAAGTGATCTCAAAACTGGGGTGATGTGAGAAAATCTTGGACAGTGGTACATTAGTCTAGCAGCGGCATTAAGAACTCTCTGCATTCGCTGGACTTGATACTGAGGTATGCCAGCCAACAGAGCATTACAATAGTCCACGTGTGATGTCACGAAAGCATGTATCAAAGTTTTCGTTGTATTAGTAGATAAAAATTTTCTAATTTGTCGTATTTTATAAAGTCCTCTGAATGCTTTACTGCACATCTTGCCTACATGAACTGACATTGACATATGCTTGTCAAACCAAGATCCCAAATTTCGAACACTGTCAACCGGCTTAATTTGGACCCCACCAACGTTAACGGATTCAATGTTTATTTTCAAAAGTTGTTGTGGTGTACCAATTACAAGAAATTCCGTTTTCGAATCTTTGAACATTAATTTGTGAGACAACAGCCAAGTACGAACATCAGAAATACAATCTTCCAATATGGCTAGGGTACTTTCTGAATTATCTTCACAATCTGGGCGAAAGGATACATAAAGTTGCGTGTCATCAGCATATCCATGAGAAGAGGGTAAGTGCCTGTCAATAATGTCATATAGTTGGGATACATAAAGCAGAAAAAGTATGGGGCCAAGACAACTCCCTTGAGGCACTCCGTACTTAACATCGCAGTCTTCAGAAAAGTTGTTATCCAGATCAACTCTCTGTTTCCTGTTCAATAGATATGATTTTATCCATTCAAGAGCCCTATCCGTCACTCCAAATTGATACTCCAATACGTCAATGATAGTTTTATGATCAATTGTATCGAACGCTGAACTTAAGTCCAAGAGTACAAGAAAACATACTTCCTGCCTGTCCATACTCAGAAGAATATCGCTTTGCACCTTTAGCAGAGCCGTCTCTGTCGAATAATATTTCCTGAAGCCAGATTGACAGGTAGGGAGAGGTGCATGTTTTTCACAATGGTTCAGCAATTGGTTGGCGGCTGCCTTTTCAGTGATCTTAGAAAGAAATGACAGATTGCTCACAGGCCTAAAGTTCTCAAATACTGGGTCCAAGCTAGACTTTTTCAGATTTGGTTTCAGCAAAGCAATTTTCCAGTGATCTGGGACACGACCCTCCTGCAAGGATAAATTTACAATTTTGGTGATAGAGGGAATTAGTTCCAGACAACAGGCTTTAACAAGCCATGATGGGATCGGATCAAGCTTGCAGCTGGCACTGGACAATTGCATAATAACATCATGAATATCCTGGGAAGAAAGTATCTCAAAAGATTTTAATTTGACTTCAGGATTACGGTAATGCACCAACGGAGGATCGACATGGATACTGTCCACATTTTCTCTAATCAATTCAATTTTGCGGAAAAAATATTCGTTGAACCTAATTGCTAATTGACCAAGATCGTCATGAGGTGGTAAGGGATCTTCATGCGGTGCATTACAAAGGGAGCTCACAATTCTGAAAAGATTCTTTGGATCGTTGGAGCTATCACTGATAAGGGAAGTATAATAATCAGTTCGGGCTTTATTCAACAAGTAACAATATCGGTTACATATTTTCCGATAGGCAGTCCAATCTACTTCTAATTTTGTTTTCCGCATCTTTCTCTCTAGTCTCCTACGCTTACTTTCAATTGTCTTAGTTCGTCATTGTACCAAGGAGTTGAACGCTTAACTTTCATTAGCTTTCTTCGGACAGGGGCATGGGTATTTAAAATACGTGAAAGTACGTCATCATAGCAATGCACTAATTCATCAAGATGTGCAATGTTT
>CACRXK020016974.1:0-10959 GCA_902702795.2 Paramuricea clavata | reverse complement strand
AGCTGAAAAAGGAAAACTCTCTAATCCGGAGTATTTTTACAGGAAAAGTGAATGAATATGAAATTGATAATCTCGCCCCATATACGACCTATGAAATATCCGTAGTTGCAGGGAACTACCATGGTTTTAGTGAAGAGACTATTACTAGCTTCTTAACATCTGAAGAAGGTTAGTGTAACATAGCTACTGCCTACCCATAGTGTTATAGTGAAAAATGCACTGGAAAGCTTTTTGAAAATCCATAGAAGGTCATAGAATGGAAATTGTATGGACCTTTATTGGAAATAAAATGGATTTTGGTTATCCATAATAATTGTATATTTCCATAGTATGGATATAGTATGGAAATTGGATGGTTATACTATGGATTTAGTGGTGCAATTGCAAATTTCGTAGTATGGATTTCACTTTTTTCCAGTGTATATGGCTTTTCTTAAAGTGATGTTTCCACGTTTGTTGTAAATATTCCCATGCAATTACGTTTCTAAAGTTGGAATATTTGGCGTGGATCTTGCAAAGCTGATTTGGACTAAGCTCACTGAACTGAACTAGTAATCGAAGTACTGAACATACAGTAAATTTGTAATTTGTAGTGTTTTGTATAGGTAATAGCATGGTTTCGAGTGCAATTTGGATATAACGTGCACGAGTGAGTTTTTCAAAGACCTCAAAATAGCACGAGTCCGAAGGACGAGTGCTACTTGACATCTTTGAAAAACTCACGAGTGCATGTTTATCCAAATTTCACGATAAACTATGCTATTACTTATTAATAATTTACATAAAAGTGTTCGAGACAATTGTAGTTTTAACTTGCGTGTTTATAGCGAACATTCCACTGGCAAAGTTTTCCTGGCTTTGTTATATCACATTATACAACGCTAACAGCTTGAAAATTTCACTTAAAGGGGCAGTATCATCAAAATTTTTATTCTCTTAAACCAAAGCTTAAACGAAAGTGCTCGTAAAACTGTATAATAACTTGTTTTGAAGATTTTGGTTTCCATGCTTAGTTTGTAACCATGTGACGTCATCAACTCAATTACATATATAATGAGATATCAGTAATTGTTGTGTATCTTTGCTATTTTTATCAAAATATTTCGAAAGATGCCGCGCGTTTGTTAATTTAACCTGCATCATTATAAGCATACTGTGTTTTTTAACAAATCGATCAAAAATAGCAAAGATACACAACAATTACTGATATCTCATTATATATGTAATTGAGTAGATGACGTCACATGGTTACAAACAAAAGAAATATCTCAAGCATGGAAACCAAAATCTTCAAAACAAGTTATTGTACAGTTTTACGAGCACTTTCGTTTAAGCTTTGGTTCAAGAGAATAAAAATTTTGATGATACTGCCCCTTTAAGATAAAATAATGCTTTTCCATTTAAAAATAAAATAAAAGCCATATTTTCCACGCGATGACGACTTTTACTTTGTGTAGGGGCGCCATGTTTGATTTGTTTTGAAGTAATCTGTGACCGTTACTTCTTTAAAACTAAATTGCTTTAAACTGATTGGTTGATTTAATCATTACAATGTTTTTCATGCACCATTTTCATGTGCATTTTCGCACTGTGATTACAGAAAATTGCACTGTGATTACAAAAAATTGCACTGTGATCACAGAAAATTGCACTATGATTACAGAAAATTGCAAAATCCACTAGGCATTGTTATTACTAAATAGTTTCGTACCACAAGATGTGGCACTCTATTTAGGTCAATTTATCTGAAGAGTGCCACATCTTGTGGTACAAAACTATATTTAGTAATAAAGATGCCTAGAGGATTTTGTTGATTGCATGTTGTACTTAATTTAAGTATGCTCTGGTTTTCCATTGAGCACTTTACCAAAAGTGCACTGGAAACGTTGCCTGCAGCAAAAAATGCAGAAATTAAACATAAGTAGAAACCTAAGTGCTTACTTAGGTTTCTAAGGATTATCTAAAACGAGAAGATATTTCGTAAATGTTTTAGATACAACCTAGCCAATGTTTACCGTCTTTTCTCTAGCTACTCCGCTTTAATATGATAGGCGTAATAACCCACCCCCTCGCATTCACGACAAAACATTTTGAAACTCTGTTTCGAGTGCTTTTATCAGTAAGAGTAAATGTATAAAATAGTCGAAACGTCATTCCTCACACACTCGATCAAAATCTACTTTTAATATTTAAACGAAACCTTTCATTTTATACACACTTTAGCTCCAAGTGGTCCTCCTTTAAACATCAAAACCACATCAAGAAGTGCATCATCATTGTCATTTATTTGGGATCCTCCTGAGAAAACTAAACAAAATGGCGTCATTATCAGCTACACAGCGTGTGTTTCACACTCGATAATTGGCCAATGCTTCCAGACATTTATTACCAGAAAAAAAGAGTGGCTTGTTGGAAATTGCAATGCATCAACAAAATATTATGTTCGTGTTCTTGCAAACACTAAAGTTGGCCATGGAAACTTCAGTGAAAGTAAAGGGTTTTTTACGAACGGAAGTGAGTTACATGATATATTTATCAATATTATGTTTGCGATGCTGATGAAAATCAGTTCTGTTCAGAATTTCTCATTTGGTATTTAACTCAATATTTTATGCCCTGTGATTCGTTTAATACCGCTCACTGTTTTAGTTGCGGTTATATAATGACAAGTGTATAGCTTGGTAATGGATAGTCGATACTTATCATTTATAGACCCGGAGCGAGGGGGATTCGGCGTAATATTTTCCGAAGTGATGATATTTTCCGAGGGGCTTTGCCCCGAGGAAAATATCATCACTGAGGGAAATATCGCCGAATCCCCCGAGCGGAGGGTCTATAAATGATATATTATACCGAAAGTTAAAGAACTCACTAAGAGTCTATCAAGTTCAGAATAAACTTTAAAACTTGCTGAATATTAATAACTACGCGAATACAATTTTTAATTTCTTATCTATACCTGAGTTTTTGACGTTTTCTCCTTAAAATATTTGAGCAAGTATCCTTTGGATCGTTGAAAGTAACATACGTGTTGAAATATTTGGTTTACTTAATATTAAAATCTTCTGTAGTTCTGTACGAGCTCGCGAACGCCATATTGTTTCAGAATTCAGAGCGTGGTGTCCACGCGTCGCGCGTGAGCGTGGGATACTATAATATCCCACGGTGGATCTGCCGTGGGATATTATAGTATCCCACGCTGGATTGCGAAATCATGAATTTGAGTGAAATACCGTAAAAAATCACACTACCACGTGGTACAAATGCTGTTTTTTCATTGGACAATTTGAATTTGAGGTATAATATTATTTAATAATTCATGAAGAATATCCAAAAGGAAAGAATGTTTAATTAATCAGTATCTGTAAATTGGTTAATAATATTTGTTGGTTAAGAGCTGTGTCTTGATTGTACATTAACGCCAAATCTTAGCAAATTAGCAAAATGTAACAAACATTTTCCAAATTTTCCATAAACATCTTACGGAAAGCTTAGCCCACAAAACGGAAAGGAAATTTCAGCCTTGCGCCAAACTCCTGCTTTGGCTAAAATGACTTGGTCACGACAGCTGCAATCAAATCAGTCCATGCATTAATTAGTCAATTTGCAAAATTAGCCTACTGCATGGGTATTTACACGCATAGTCCGCTCGACTGACTTCATTCTTTGATTTCTTTTGAACTTTATCCCGTTTTACAGTTACGTAATGTGTGACGTTTCTGCCGGCTTTCAAAAGGGTACCCGGACATTTTGCCGAAAGACACTTTGCCGAAAGACATTTTGCCGAAAGACATTTTGCCGAACGGACATTTTGCCGACGGACGTTTTGCCGAACGGACGTTTTGCCGAACGGACGTTTTGCCGAACGGACGTTTTGCCGAACGGACATTTTGCCGAACTGAGGACAACTTGCCGAAAATAGAGATGTTCTTTCGTCAAAATGTTTGGGACTGTGCCTCATTTCTCAACTTTGAAATTCTCAACCATTGGCATTGTGTAAAGTAAACATTATATGGTATTAGCAATGCATAATGGGTCATTAGCAGTGCATAATTTGTCGTTAGCAGTGCATAATCATATTGCGTAAGCAAATTGAAAGAATATAAACCAAAACTATACTTCGCTATCTAAGTTTCTGTCATCAAAATCGACAATGAATTTAATCACAGAAACCAAAACCTTGTAAGTGAACCTTTAAAGTTCAGTCGTCCGTCCGTTCGTCAAACTGTCCTTTCGGCAAAATGTCCGTTCGGCAAAACGTCCGTTCGGCAGAACGTCCGTCGGCAAAATGTCCGTTCGGCAAAATGTCTTTCGGCAAAATATCTCTCGGCAAAATGTCTTTCGGCAAAGTGTCTTTCGGCAAAATGTCCGGCCACCTTCAAAAGAGTGAAATCGAGGAAATGCGTGTGTGATGCGAAAACGGTGACGTTGTGTATGGACAGTGATATTATTCCACGTTTCGACTACATTTTAGTCATGATTAAGAATAATAAAATTACTACGTATTATAGGTATGGAAGGACTATATAAGGCCGTTAGCACCTGTTGAAAAGCAAATAAGATAATATATATACATGCTATACGTAATAGGCTTGGACATTTGCTGTAGGGTTGGTTAATTCCACTACATTTTTTTTATATAATCAAATTATTCACATGATGAAATATTTATAAATTTCAGAACTGTCGCTTGTTGAGTATTCGTTTACCCTATATTGTAAGCGGTTCCCACAATTTCTCGTACATATAATGCAATGTTTCAGTAATACTGCGTGCAAATGGTTTAACAAATTGCATGTGAACCTGAGACAACTGAAATTATTGATTGTTTTTAACCAATTTTGTTTTACAGTGCCGGAACATTGTGACAACGCGAAAACAAAACTACATCATCGCTCACTTTTGAAAAACGTAAAATACACACAGCCCTAGATTTAATAATGAGTTCTACATTTTAATACATCCATATCTTTTTACAGGAGCAATAGAGAAGGCCAGAGCTAAAACATCGAGTACACTTACATTTTTACTAGAAATTCCGTCAGCAGCGTTTCTGTAAGTATATTTGACTTTCTGATATACCCTCGCAGATAACAAGCGGGGGGGGGGGGGGGTATTTCCTACCAATCACAACATTCGTATTCATTTTCTCTCTGGACCAATCAGATTGCGTGAATTCTAGATCACTGACATATACTTGTTCTGTTTCTCCAAAAAGAATACCTTGTCATGCAAATATTACATTACTAGCTTAGGCTGCCTCATTTTGAAGCAAAGTACAATTAAACTTAGTATATCAAGCAAGCAATTTAAGGCAATGCAGTTTTGGTGCCAGTTTCATATAGCACCCATAGATAATTAACGGTAATTATGTTACAATTGTATGGTTTGTAACTCGGCAGCAAAGTAACGAAGTAACTTTGTTGGTCATGAAATCATGCACCCATAATTTATCAAATTCTCGTTATATACATTTCTTAAACATCTGGTATCTAATTGGAATTTATTATCACGGAGAGAATTCCAAACTATTGAAATATCATCCAATTCTTGACTATCTTGTTACCTTGTGTGGAGATAAAGAATATTATTCAACAGTCATATTTTGTTATGGAAAAATACGTGTTATTAAGTGAGTATATTTCGGGAACTTCGTATTAGAAGTACTATAGAAGTGTTCATTGGTTTCGCCCATATAGGCTAGATTTACTTATAAACAAAGTAAAGCTATAGTGGTCGACTAGAAACCTATATATAAAATAATTTTGAATTAAGACCCCTAGTGTAATTTCCCAACTAAAATATCAAGGTTGGCATTTCTTTTCTTCTATAACATTTTAACTTAGTCTATATATTAAATACCCATGCCGCAATTTAGGCTAAGTAATTATTTGGAAGCTTAGTGCAAGATTTGTCCGTTTTGGAAGCCACATGTCAATGCAATCAATTTCATGCAAAATTAAATGGTATTCCAAAAGTCTCAGTGGCAGATTTAAAAAAATATTTTTCCCTTTTGAAATACACAACATTTCCAGCAGCAATTAATACGAATTCATTCAATCTGATTCGTCCATGGCTCATTATAGATGAAAATGTAAACAAATGTATATAATGATTGGTTAGTGGAAAACAATTTCCCTATTCTCCCGTAGATAAATATTTTGTATGTTTCGTTATTAAGAAGGCAATTGCAAATGTTTATTTATATAGATATTTGTACGTGGTGGCTTTGAAATTAGAAGATAGCATAGAGCCTCCGGCTTCATCTGACAGTTACGAGAACAATTATTTGGTGACATACGCTGAGGCAAAAAATTTGACAAAGACGAAACCTTATATTGCTGCAGTAGTTACATCCAGTGATGTTGATAGAAGCATTTTTATACTTGGTGATGGCAGTAATACAAATGAACGAACTTCAAGACTTGGATCAACTGCGAGGGATTATTTTAATGGTCCGTTGGAGCCTGCCACCAATTATATTATTTTGGGATAATTTACAAAGGATAATTATTACAAAGGATAATTATTAATGAAAAGGTATATAAATCATCCATTTAACGCATTTATTTCAATTCTTGGACTGCAAAGCTGCAAAGTCCAAATGATTTAATACCTGAATCTGGTTATTACGTGCGGCCCGGATGGGGTGGGGGTTATGATCTTGTGGGTTATGATCATATGGTAAACCGTGCTAGTTAGCAACTGCATGTGAGACTGTTATGTTGCCCATCTATACAAATTGAGACCACGGCAGCCATATTGGTGTGTGAAACAACCACACATTTTTCTCTGGTAGTGTTGATATATTATAAGATGACAAAAAAAAAACAAAAGTTTCCAGCATATTTCACTCAACTGGTTGTGACGACAATCATCAGCAATATTTTTGTCAGCATGAGTATTTTTGACGTTTTTCGACAATATTTTTGATGGCACGATATTTTTGCCCTTTCTTTCATGATAGATAACAGATAAATACTAACTTTATCGCTTTCTTTACCATAGGATGATTACTACTCAGCAGACTGGAGTCCATCTTCAAAAACAAGTGCATATACAGGTATATATCTTCCATGCAATTAGATGTTCATAACTGGATTAAATAGTACACCAACTGGTACTGCAACGATGTATATAAAGTTAGTCTTGATAAAATTCTTAGATAATTCAAGAAAAGTCAGATCAGAGAATAATTTTTTTTTTGAAGACTTTCCATAAATTGCATATACCAGCCTTAATGTTTCGTCGTACCTTTGGTCAAGGTCAACCTTGGACTATTTTAATTGTGAAGACCTGTTCATATATGAGCCACAATGGCCCGGTAAACCAGGCTGACTCGCAAGTGGCGAGATTATGCCTTGTATATTTTTATGCGTTTTTGAGATTTGTTTCACTAAGAATCAACCTAGTTAACCGGTCTCCAGTTTGAGAGAGGCGAGATCTCGCCTTCCCGGGTTGATATATATGTATGAATACACTTAGCGGGCCAGCCTGGAAAACCGGGCTATATAGGTATTGTATCACAACGCATGCTTTATTCCACTTAGAAAGCATTTAAAAATTCAAAACAATTAGTGAGATATAACTTTTGAAGCACTTTCCGTCAATGATATGCATTTTTTCAAAATTAAAACAAATATCGCGTTCCCGCAAAAGGTTGCGCGGGAATTGAACAGGCCCTAAATCATGTAGAAAATTCCTTAAAACTTACAATTCCGTAAAACTTACAATCGCCCCCCTCCCCCAGAAAGCATCATTTCCCGATGGGAGACAGCCCTCAAAATCCATTTATCAAGCCACCGTCGAAATGCATGGGGGGAAAGCAGGATAATTTTAAACGGTTGCAAAAATCATCATTTTGACTGTAATACGTACTGCATGCGTACTGCAACGTGATACCTGGGCCATTTACAGTAATAATACAGTAATTGTTTAAATTACAATGCCTTGAAATATTCCTAAACTATGGAAACTAACTGTAATTATGAAAAAATCTTAAGAAGTGAGATTCTTGAATTCTACTAAGAGATCCAAAACCGTGAATATAACAAAACAAAATGTTTAGCGTTTTTTGCAGGCTGTTCTGGTTTTGTAATTCCTGGATGGATTAAGATTCACGACCAAACGTTTCGACACTCCATTCCTTGCATTTTCATAATCTATGAACTTTGAGTGAATCCCATACCTACTTTTAATATAGGTTATATTCAATTCTCTTTCATAATCACGTTAGGTCCGAGAGGTCCTCCATTGAACATCAAAATCACATCAAGAAGTACAGTAGTTGTGGGGGAGATTGTCGGCCGTCGGCCGAGCAGTTGTATAGTTAATTAAAAAGGTCGCTGCGCTCAGTGACTTTTAAGAAATTCTCACAATGTGGCCCTGTGGGGAAGGGATGGGAGGCAAAGACAGTCGTGCGAGTGTGAACCATTAAAAATTTTAAATAGGCCATTTGATGCCATTTTGCAGTGTGACTGTGGGGAAATCCGACTACAGATAAAAAAATTGCACCTTCGCTTGCTAGCTAGTTTGTTTGAAAATTACATTCTGATTCTTTAGTTAATTTAAACGCAGAATAGCGAGCAATCACACGTAAATCCTTTTATTAACAATACATGGTATGTTTCTTAATCAAAAAGTTTCAGGCACCAACGAAAATGATGATGGTTCTGTTAAAAGTCTTGCTGCAATTGTGGTATTAGTAACATCGCTGGTCATTTTATTTGTTGTTGTTGCTTATTTGGTTTATCAAATTTGTCGACTCAAATCATCAAGCACTAAGGCAAACGTGGAGGAAATAAATGACGGAAATAATTCACAAGATAATCGGCACATACACAGGGATAATGATTCTGCCAGCATTTATGAACAAGTTGACAATGACCAGTCGGCCGATATAGCTCTCAAAAGGCTTGGAGAGGGAGAGAGTGATGTTCATGTATATAGTCAGCTAAATGAAGTACAACATGACTACATAAATCACATGGAAACTGGAATTTGATGTTTTATTTTTGCATAGTAAATCAACATATGGTCTAGAAACACTGAACATTTTATGTCTTTAATGATAAATTAGGGTTTATGTTCAGACGACATCAGTATGTGAAAATATTTTTAAATGTATGTCAATATAATTTCTCGCCGACCAATCATGCAGATGTTGGCATTCGTGCGATGTCGACTTTACAAGATTAGAGATTTGGTCTCATTCCTGAATGTTTTAAAGGCCCTGTCATACTATTGCGTATGAGAGAAACGTATGAGAAGCGGATGAAAATTAATGAAATAATTTTCATACGCACAAAAATCCTTTGAAATGCCAGCGTATAAGTACCGCACATGCATCTGGCGTATCTCTAGCGTATTCAGCGTGTGCCTAGAGTATGCTTATCGTATAAAGCATACTTACGAATACGCACAAAATTTTTGAGTATGCTTAAAAAAACTAACGTACCTCTTGCGTATGTCAGCGTATACCAGCGTATGAGTGATATTTTTCATACGCTGGCATACGCTAGTACGATACGCAATAGATGTGACAGGGCCTTAACACAAAAAAAAAACATTTCACTCTTTTCTATTAAGGAGAGGGGTCTGCGGTTTTAGTACTAATTCATTTGTCTTCACCATGCACAAATTTTCACAAAAAAGAACGAAAAGATAGAGCAAAGCTTTATACATAAACTTTATCCGAGTTTTTACATCTTATCTTGATTTACTATGATTTACGATTTTGCATTGTACGGTCAGCAATGCTTTGGAATGTGGATGGGATGAAATTTATATTTTCGTCTATTAGTATAAAATACAATAAATAAATTTAGTGGACGTAATTGACACTTATAAGTAATTAAATATTTTAATTAATGATTGGGAATAACTAAGGACCTTGGGCAATATACAGTATAACGGTTAGTAGTACAGACATCGCGTTCACTTGATCTCGAGTCATTTGGATGTATGCAGGTTATAAGGTGTTCTGTAGGGGTTATATAGTTGATTACACGCAAGTGCAAATGAATAAAAAGCAATTATATAGAGTGTGTATATAATTTGTTACCATTAATGATGTGTGCATGTTCGACATATAATAATCGTTGTTGTTAGGGTATAATTGCTCAAAGAGATTGACGTGAGGAAATTTGTCAAGATAGTTCAAAATTTTAAACTCAAAGTTCGCTTTAGTGTAAGGTGAATGTTATAGAGTTAAGATTGGAGCTAAGTAGTGATACCCCCCCCCCCCCATAAGGAGACCAAAGGGATGCCGCCAATGACGTCACGTTGCTCCGAAAGTAATTAGTATTTAAAATCTATGATGTCACTTTGCTCAGCTAACACTCTGGCGGAATTTATAATGAGGTTGCAAAATCTATAAAGGTCCAGTTACACGTGCGATTTGTCTCTCGTGCCGGCAACGCAACGACTTTGCAACGGGTTAAATTTCTTTGCGTTACTCGCGCGAGTGAAGTGGTGACACGAGCAATGATAGCTTCGCCGCGTCGCAACTATTTGCATGAAAAAAACCGGCACTAGTGTTTCGCAATTCGCAAATGTCACTGACAAGAAGATGACGAGGTGGTTAAAGAAAAGAAACGTATTTGGAGCCGGGACTGGCTTCTAGAGAGAAAAAACAAAGGTTATTTCGGTCAGCTTCTTCCCGATCTGGCTGCCCACGACACACCAGGATTTGAAAAATTTATGCGAATGGATTTTGATTATTTCAAAAACATAGTTGATAATCTATCTGAAAAGCTTTACAAGAAAGACATAATAATGCGTGAATCAATCAAGCCAGCAGAAATGTGTTGTTTAACGCTTCAATATTTGGCAGCGCTACAGCACGCTGTCCGTACAGAAGCGAATTTCATTGGCTATCTTAAAATAGCCCATGCGTTTCCTGCTCAAACAATGCCTGGGTAATTCGATATTTTCGGCAATCGTTGCCGAAAGTTCAAG
>CACRXK020016973.1:0-10959 GCA_902702795.2 Paramuricea clavata | reverse complement strand
TCACGGTGATTGAGCTCATTGTATTTTCGAATAATTACGTAACCGTCCAATAGGGATAGCTGAGATGAAACGTGCAGTCATGATAAATAATATTTCATGAAGTTGAGACAAAGGATTTGTGCACGGTGAGGTACAGTTCAACATCAAACAAAGCTCTTCTATTCGCTCACGGTGATTGAGCTCATTGTATTTTCGAATAATTACGTAACCGTCCAATAGGGATAGCTGAGATGAAACGTGCAGTCATGATAAATAATATTTCATGAAGTTGAGACAAAGGATTTGTGCACGGTGAGGTACAGTTCAACATCAAACAAAGCTCTTCTATTCGCTCACGGTGATTGAGCTCATTGTATTTTCGAATAATTACGTAACCGTCCAATAGGGATAGCTGAGATGAAACGTGCAGTCATGATAAATAATATTTCATGAAGTTGAGACAAAGGATTTGTGCACGGTGAGGTACAGTTCAACATCAAACAAAGCTCTTCTATTCGCTCACGGTGATTGAGCTCATTGTATTTTCGAATAATTACGTAACCGTCCAATAGGGATAGCTGAGATGAAACGTGCAGTCATGATAAATAATATTTCATGAAGTTGAGACAAAGGATTTGTGCACGGTGAGGTACAGTTCAACATCAAACAAAGCTCTTCTATTCGCTCACGGTGATTGAGCTCATTGTATTTTCGAATAATTACGTAACCGTCCAATAGGGATAGCTGAGATGAAACGTGCAGTCATGATAAATAATATTTAATGATGTTGAGACAAAGGATTTGTGCACGGTGAGGTACAGTTCAACATCAAACAAAGGTCTTCTACTTTGTGGCTTTGACGTTTGCCGGGCTTCCAGACCATCGTATCTTCACAGATTGTGAGTAAATTGACTGCTTTGACTATATTGAGATAACTTTAGATTTAGTAGATCACGTGAAATCACGTGCAATAGTTTATTAATAGCATTTTTCGCGCACTAAAGTTATGTTTACCACATACTTAATTAAGTTTTACCACATTATACTTGATCGTCCATTGAATGAAATGTAATTTTCGTTGGATGCAGTAAATTAAAGAAGCACTACTTTTTATCTCAGGCGCCTGAAGTGAATGGTTCTTATATATATATTTATAATATAGCATTTGTAAATTCTGAACGCTGATTGGCTAAGAGCCGTGTTGATATAATTCAATGTCAGCACGGAAACGTCGGAAAATTTCTTTCTTTATGTTTCTTTGTGCTATATTATAAAACAAATATAAAACATTTTTTCCGTATTGATATATAGTTATATCAACACTCGTGGAAATTGGGAAAACTCGAAATTGTGTGAAAACACTCCGCCCTTCGGGCGTCGTGTTTCCACACAGTTTCTCGTTTTCCCAATTTCCACTCGTGTTGATATAACTGTATATCAACACGGAAAATTTTTTATATTTGTTAAATATGTCATTGCCAATTAATACACTTTAAAAACACCTTGGTTATGAAATTTCCCGGTTAATCTAAAATCAATACTGTTTAGGGTAACTTTATGTTCCTTGTTAAATTTCCTGGTAATTTTAACCACAATCCTGGTTAATTTGTCGTTAGCCAGGACTATCCCTTCTCACGCACCGAATTTTAGCGGTTACTTTCATATTGATATTACCCTTTTAGCAATTGGTGGGAATTTTGTTGTCGCTGGTCAATAAATTGCGGGCGCTCGAGAAAAATTCTTTCAAAAATGATTAAGCAAAAACAAGTTTTTGTGGGGTTCTTTTTTGGGAAGAAAACAGTAGCTTTGCAAGAATTTAAATTCATTTATTCACGTCCGTGGCAATGCGTTTTACAACAAATGATATTTTCACAAGTAAAAATATCGTATTTTTTACGTGTGTTTAAATACGATTTTTCTCAGTGGCCAAAAACTCTATATAACACTTATGTTAAAATAATAAAAAGTAGTATTATATAGTAGAGAGTGAGATTCAGATCACTGAAAAATACAAAGCGAGATATTTTCCATATCTTCACTGGTGAAGATATCGATCACGTGACTTTTTTCAATTTGCTTTTGAGCGTGAAATTTCACAACTTTTGCTTGGGACTATATAAAAACAGAACATTACACGGTGGCTTGAAGATATGACTTTTATTTTCTCGTGTTTTCACCACTCGAAGATAAAAGTTATATCTTCGCGCCGCCGTGTATTATCCTCTATTTATTTATACGAAGAAGTATTTGCAAAATTTAACTTTTTCCGAAGATGTTGTTTTGACTCCATGGACAGATGAAATTGAAAAACTAAGAAAACATACGGTGTTAAAATTTCCGTAGTTTCGTGCATTTACCCAACGACACCTTTAGAAAGTTTATTTATGATTAAATCCTTGAAAACACTTAGTGCAAAAATCGTGATTTTGCTAAAATTAAAAACTAAGAAAAAGCTAAATTTTCAACTTAAGATTGCAAAAAATCTAGTCGAGAGCTTCAAAACGAGAAAACCGATCATAGGAAATCCAACTATCGATCAATTGATGGTAATCGATGTTAATTACTTAATTGATATCGATTGCATGACGTTGGTCAATCCATGACCAATCGATAGTCACAAAAAAATATGGCCAATTTTATCGGTTATCGATTTTCGTAAATAGTCGCCGCGCGTCGGCGTGTTCGAGCTAAATAGTAAATCTGTTCCCATGCATTTTTCGAAGGTTCAATGTACACATGTATTTGATCTGTATATAGCCAGATAAAAACTTATTTTAATCCATTATTGCTGAATTCCATTCACATTTGTTCTGTTACGACATTAAGTACGTATTAATTAAATTACAGCGTTACCTGTTTGATTGCATGCATATTAACAGAGGATTTTTTCATCAATGAAAATCGATAAAAAATTGATAATCAATCGATGAAAGTCACAGCAAAACAAGCCATCGATTATTCATCGATTTCCAATATCAATCGATTAATAAATATCGATTGGTATTGATTGATATTGATACTCATCGATTTCATCGATTAAGTACGCCGGATATATTAACCTGGATATAAAGTTTTTAAAATCTTGCTGATATAGTGTATATCCTTGCATACAAAATACACCCTTCTGGAAAATATCTCACTTTGGCTATAAAGCCTAATGTCAATCACGAAAAGGATGGCCAAGGTGATGTCGGTACTTTCTGGAACCGTTCGACCGTGTGTCAGTATTGTTTTGAATTGTATGATATATGAAACGTTGGATAGTAATGTACCGTAAACCTCGGGATATAATTCTCCCCCTCCCGGCATAATCCCCAGCTGTGTATAAGTGCACCATATTCACTAACGCTCAGGCCATTCCAAACATAAGCTCCCCCCTGAATATGAGCCCCTCTGTGCCTAAGCCCGTTGGTTAGGGACGGACCATTAGAAAAGTGATTGGGGTGGGGGATTTTCTAAGAGGAAATATATAACTTTTTTTGTACACCTATAGAAGAATTTTTTTTTCTCACTTGATGGCTGGAAATATTTTTTTTAATTAAGTGAAATTTATATGCATATTTTTCAAGCAAGGATTTTTTTTTTCACTATACCTGGAAAGATTTTTTCCCCTAATTTTTTTCTGGGAATATTTTTTTTTTGGTTTTGCCCCCCCCCCCTCCCCCATCACTTTTTTAATGGTCCGTCCCTTAATTAGCACAGCGACAGCGATTCCAACAGCTCAGACGAGTGACAATAATAACAGATTACAGTATTGTAATGCATACTAGATTATACACTGTGTGTTTGTATATCGATCATTTCATGACAACCTGATGCATATCTTAAGTTTGCAATACCTCCTTTCGATAATTACATCATTTGGCCTGGGAGCCTAGCCCTCATGAATCGTGAGCTAATCAACTTGCGTAATTTACTAATGAGAGAGAGAGGCTTCAAGACCAAAATGTATGTGTGACGTAATTATCGAAAGGGTGTATTGGTACGATGCATGTAATTACAGGAATTAAACCAGGAAATCAAATCACATATGCATTAAATATTCTATCAATACTATGGAATATTAATTGTTCATTCAGATGAGTATTAACAACAGCTGACATGGATGCTGGTGTGAAACGAAATGATGGAGAACTGCTGGAGACTCTGAAAAGGTGATGTAGCATTAATTGTGGCTTTGAATTTAGTTAATGTTCCGTTAGCCTATCAGTAAATTTGTCCACTGCTGTCTATTATCAATCATTCAGATTCTGTTAGCATCTCGCTCGACAATTTAAATGTTTTCTGGGAGAGGACCACCAGGCCCTCATATTTTCCTCACAAATCACACACGTGCTGGGGTAATGGAACAGGATGTAAAATTGGGGCGAGCGAAGCTATCCAAAAGAGATTAGAGTGGGAGAACTTAATATTCTTTGCTGCCTAGTGTCAGCCTTGAGGCCCTGAGACCGAGGATGATGCTCAGACAAAATTCCCACCTGTTCCTTGGCGCAATTACGAATTTCTTTCTATAAACTAATCCTAAAAGCCTCTGCGAAGGAGAGAGAGCCAGGACTATATCAAATTAACCAGGACTGTGTTTAAGTTAACCAGAAACATTAAGATTAAGTTACCCCATGCAAACAGTGTTTCATCTTAGATTGAACAGGACATTTTTAACCACGGCGTTTTTAGAGTGTATACTTGGTGAGAAATAATCGCCAAGTTGATTCTTAAGTTGCTCTTATTTCCAGTCAAAAACAATATAGTTCCTGGAGCTGGTTTAGTGTTTTAATTAAATTATTTACTTCCTTATTTGCTGAGCTGTTGGCAGTATTACAAAAATTACTGCTACAGTACAGATTATGTTTTTGCATTTGCAATAATAGAATTAAATTAAATCTACTTGAATTTTTCCAAGAACCATTCTCATTTGTCAGCCTGAAGTGATTGTTGTATGTCGAGTGCTTGTTCAGTTGCCTGATTGTTATGGACGTGTATTCTGAATCTTAAATTCACGTTGCATTAAACATTTTGCAGGGGCGTAGGAACCGGGGGGCCAGGGGGGGCCCCTGGGTTGTTAACAGCTTGTTCCAAACTTGTTGACAACTTGGGAGGGGGGGCAGTCCGGGGGAGCAGTCCCCTTCCGGAGCAAAGCGACCTTTACCTCCGTGAAAAATGTCGTTTAGATTGCATTTTTTTCCCAATGGCCTTTGATTTATGATTGTATTTGTTTTTGTATTTTGGTATTTCCTGAAAAATTCTGTTATTTTCGAGTAAAATTATGACATCTCTGGAAAAATTTTTGGTACGTCCGGAAAATTTTTGTCACTTTCGGGAAAAATGTGTTATATCCGGAATATTTTTTGGTATGTCCGGAAAATTTTTTGAGATGGGGAAGTCATCTAAAAAAAGGTGCCCTTTTAGGTGCCCTTTTCATGTCAAAAGTGCCCCTCGAAACCTGCCCCCCAACTTTTAGATGTTTCCTACGCCCCTGCCATTTTGTAAATTTTGCAGCGTGTGCTGTATATTTAAGATTTTACACATTTAATTAAGATTTTACGATAATTGATTTAGAATAAAATCAAGATCATAATAAACTGAAGCTTGTAGGTGTATTTACATTTTGGCTCAATTCGGTGTTCTAAGCCTGATATGTTTATCATTGTCATTGTTTCAGGAAAGTTGTCTGCCAAAAGAATAGGAGTAAGGGACTGCTCATTATTTATTATTCAGAGGGGGCCTGAGGAGAAACTGGGGGGAGGGCTTTTAAAAAAAAACAACTGTGGAAGGGGGGCACTTGATGACAAACAGGGAAGGGGGGGGCTTTGAAAATAGGTTTAGGTTAGCAGTAATTTATAATAATGCAGACTGGGATCACTTTTGACAGAAAAAAGTGATAGCACATGAAAATCTTAAATTAGTTTTTAACATAGTATTTTGCGCTGCACACAGTACATTGTTTATTTGAGAAAATTATCAATAACGTCCTCGATCAAATGAACTGTCTTCCGATAAATCATTTTCTGATGTGCAGGATGAAATATCTAATGTGTCATTATCTGAGCCACTTTCTTCTTGTACACCCATTTGGGATTCAAGCAGTGATTTAACTAAATGTTACCTTAAGATCTAGAAGAACTGCCTCTAGGTTCATACTGAGAGACACTCTCCAAAACATTGTATAAACTTTTGCCATATCTTTATAAATAAAAATTTGTTTCATCTTCTGAAAAGGCTACCATGTATAGAAACATTTAATGGTGCATTATTCTTTAGCTAGCCTACGATTTGTAATAAATGTGTGTTTTGTAATAAATTATGGAAAGTTAAGCGGGGGGGGGGGCTTCAGAATATATTTTGCTATCTTTAGAGGTGAGAGGGGCTTTGAAAATTTTAGCTGTCTTTAAAAGGGGGTGTTGTAAAAAATATTACCTTACGATGTTTATCCTCAGGCCCCCTCTGTGTAATAAATAATGAGCAGTCCCTAAATCTTTTAAAAAATATCATGTAAACTATACATGGAATCAAAACAACCTTGATTCTTTGTGTTTCAATCATAAATTCTTCACTAGTTAGCATGCAGTGCTTTCAAAGAAAACGTTAAAAACTATTCTTAATTCAAAGACCGCCTTTTCGTTGGCTCTCGGTGCATTATGGTACGGTCAAGCTGAGACCTTCCTGAGTAATGAGTACCTGCAGAGGAGGGAGATCCATAGACATAGGCTCCTTTATGGATCATTCAACACTTCAAATAAACGAAATTCTAGAGCTTACCAACTATGTTACCAATTTGCATTGACCATTATCTCGAACAGTCTGTGCCAATATTGGTATAGCGACGATAACAAGACAGCTGCGGATATAAGTAAAGTAACTTCCCGAGGAAGTGGCTTCGTTCGAAACGTTGACGTTCTGCTTATATTTTTCAATCAGGTAGTGTATATCTCTCACAATCCACAGTTGTCTCATTGACCATTATACATTTCTATGAATATGAACTTGCAGATCTGCCATGGCCAAGTTCGGAAGATGGGAATGCGTGATACCCATCCGCACAGTTTGCAGCATTCATGCCATATTTGATCGCAAAAACGGGAGTGACGAGCGAGGTAACGAGCTTCTCAAACCGCATTGTTCAAGGTTCCCTCACAAATCTCAGACATAATTCGAAGATGTCCGATTTCCTGACTCATTTATTAAATTAGGCTAAGACATCCACTAGAGTCTCTGGAGTGGTGTAAACTCTGGAGTGACAACAGAATTAAGATACATGCATATATATGGAAATGCATAACTTTAATTAAGACAATTTTTGACATGGTAGGACCAAAACGTAAGTGTGTGACTGTGACACTTGGCACGTCTGAACACTGGATAGATTAAATTAGCTACATTATTAAGAAAATATCTTTTCCTATATGTAGCTTGAAAGACACAGCTAGCTTCCCGCATCTATTCTAATGAGTTTTATTAACAATTAATTAAATACTAAATAATAACACTTGTGGCAGCCGTCTTGGTGTGACTTCATTAGTTATTCACGGGCAAACGCCACTGTTGATAAATTTCTATTCAGACAATGTTTATCCTTAATTCGCAGTACCGATGATCAGAAAGTGTAGGAACCTCTCTGACATCATAACACCTGCACAGCAGATTTATGGTGGGTCACAACGGATGCACTATCCAGTGCTGGTTTTCAGATCAGTGTGTCTGAACTTGACCTTCAGAATATGAACTTGGCAAGTCTAATCATATCCAGGTAAACCATCCACATCCCATAAAAAGTCAATTCAACACTTAAGTTGATCTTAATTTGACGCTAGACTGTCGTTAAAAATTGTTATAAGTATGTGAAAACTATTTTTTGATGGTGATTCTACTAATAATCTATTTTAATTATGAGTGTCCAATCACAATTTATGACCGGAGGAGTCTAAACACTTATATGTTGGAAAATTCATTTATGAATGTCTCATCGGAAATATCTTACCTAATCGTGCCAAAAACCTAATTGTTCCTGCTTGCTGCGTAAATTTCACGGTATATTTTCTCACTTAATTCAAAACTTGTTTATTTTGCCTTGTTGAAACAACGTAAAACTTTTCTATTTAATTAACAAATCGCTTCCCATAAGGCAAGAGCGCCTGTGGAGGAGACATGAAGAACCAGAAAATTGGGAGTTTTTTTAGGTATTTTTAACTATTTCAATTTATATATTTGAAGAATTAGGTCGCGCCGATTGAAGAATTAGGTCGCGCCGACTGATTCAGGTCGCGCCGAGGTAGTATAGCTAACCGTCTCGCGGTGAGGAGGCCATGCCCCGGTTAGTCAGGAGGACAAATAACTAACCGAAATCACTATTCAATATCGTATGTGTTTGACTTATTTACATTGCAAAAGACAGACTGTATGTCTCATTTTTACTATCAAAATATTATCAATATATTTTCAAAGCAACATCTCTGCGTGACTGCATGATTGTATACATTCACTTTAATAGTATCAGGAGACTCTCAAGAAGAAACTTGCTCGTCTGTACGTAGCCTACGTCATAAACACTTGCTCGATTCCAACCCAGCTAGAATCTAAATTCTATGACGTAGGTTAGTCTGTACGTGGCTTAATCTTCTAGTAAGCACACTCCCACAGGTGCTTATATTTCTTCCAGACATGTCTGAGGGCGAGTTGATTGAGGAGTTTACGGTCTATGTACGTAAAACACCAACACCGTATCAGAAAACGTACTTGTCGTACTTAGCAGTTAGTTCATTAGTTCATTCCATAAGCCGGTCCATATCCTGCAACCAAGCAGCTACTTTAATTGTTTTTCTACTACTGTTTCAATCTCGGTCCCAGGGTCTTCACGATGTTGCTGCTGTTTAAAATTCTTACAGACGTAAGAGGGCAAGCTATAGAGCTAGGATTATTACGTGACTACTATCATGATTTCGTGACTCCTATCATGATTTCGTGACTCCGTAACAACATAACGTGACTTGTGTAAATCCCTCGTCTCGCGTGGGCAATGTGACCGCTCGTATATTGCAACGCTAAAGTTTGTTCACTAATTCATTTTCTGCAAATGAAAACAGAATGTGTTCATGATCATTTGCCAAAAAATCAATGGCTGTTTTCCACATGAAGGATATAGTCATATTAGATAGACGAAAACAATGATAAAAATGTGAGCAATGTATTTAACTTAACTTGGGCGTCAACAACTATAATTTCCGATACGTTACTTATACGCAGTTTTTAATTAATCAGCTTTTCTCCCCTCAATCTACTGTCGAATTAAAACGTCACATATTGTTTATTTCGTGGACATATATTAAGATAGATCTAATCGGACTTTCGTGAAGTTTTCGCAAAAGGAAACACTGTTGGACTACGCTAGCTTTACGATGATAATCCTTTCTTAATTAATAAGCCAGTTACTTTACATCATTAATCCATTTCTAAAATAAATTATCTGTTTTATTAAAATGAAGTGGTTCTTCCTACGGAAGCTCAGTGAACGCGGCCTTCCGTTTGCTATTCATACCACTGGCGAGCTGGTTAGCGCACTTGGTTAGCGCACTTGCCTTTCACGAAGTGGTTAGTGCACTTGCCTTTCACCTCTAAGGTAGCTGGTTCAAGCCTCAGTGAGGACAATGTGACTCGAACCCAGTCCTCATGTGAAAAGAGTAAAAAGTCAATGCTCTGCCGAAAGTCGTGGGTTTTCTCCGGGTACTCCGTGTTTCCTCCCACAGGGAAAGTTGACAAGGTGGGTTAGGCACATAAGGTCTGGAGGCAGATCATTAATGAGGTATGGACTAATAGCGGCAGCTGCTCAAGCGCCATTTGTATAAGCTCAAAGTCTACCTTGGTCTGCTTCATGTCAGTCCGGTTCTATCTATCTATTCATAATGTAACCAGACATTGAAAAACCCTGATAGGGAGTGTGCTGTGAAATATCTGTAATTACTCTAATTACTAATCAACAGGTCATGCTATGCAAATTTCTAATGATTTAACGTATTGAGATACAGGTGATTCTTATGTTACCTGGCGATTGTTATGGTTTCCAAAAAATTTTCGGGTAATAACCTCCCCAACCCAAATTATCGATAAATTTATCAAATTGTCCCTACAACTATCACTTCTCAACAAATTATGGCGAAATTTGTTTGCTCACTATATATTTTTGCCCGACGACTTCGTGTCGTTGAAAAAAAAGCGCTTGCGTTCTCCTTTTTTCAAAATTCGGACGAGAAACTGCTAATTTTTTTTACTTGGCCTTACGACTCAGATTTTGCATTCACTATGAGCATAAAAACAGCTTGCTAGAATGTTATCTCTCCAATAATACTACCACTCACTACTATAACTAGAAGGTCTGCAGGTTATCAGTGCGGATTGCTAGCTATAAGTGCATGGTTCGAATTCAAGCAATCAAGCTTGGTTATTAATGTCCTTATTGAATGGCCCCAAAGAAGCAATCTGATCTTTCACGTGTCATGCTCATGGGCAAATAATGTTAATGAGGTCGAGTGATGCCGGAGTTGGCAGCGACGAATTATTAGAGGGGACATTTGAAGCTTAAACTAACCATATGAACTAATATAATAAGTGTTCGAACTACGTTTTGTTAATTAACTCAAATAAAATGCATGAGCAGAATTTGGAAATTGGATTAATTAAAGAAAAGCTAACGAAGGTCGCGTGACTGTCGTTTGATCCAGGCTCTACCCAATCGTTACACGTGCGAGATGGCGTGTCCTTTCACGTGTTTACAGATGATTCAATTGAGGTTATCCTTCCAAAAACTGAAACCTTAAACTCTGAGCGCGTAAGGGATGATGGGTTTTCACCTATTAGACCCTTAAACTCAGACAATTGCCTTTACAGCAAGTATGTTTTCTAGGTTTTCCTGCAAAGCCAAATTTCAAAGTTTATGAGTCTAAATAAGCAAGAACCCATCATCTCTTGCGCGCTCAGAGTTACGCTTTTGGA